>BQNB010106786.1:0-18052 GCA_026074375.1 Tanacetum coccineum | reverse complement strand
TCACGGCTGATTGGAGCAAAAAGAAGGCCATGTGCCTTTAATTTCGACCAAGAGAAGGTTCAATCAGGTGGGTGATCTGATACAAGGTGTCTAGAAGGAGTTTATGCAAGTGCCTTGCTCATGGTTAGGGCTAAAATGGGTTAAAGAAGCCAAAAATAGGGTGCGGGTCTGTTTTGGGCTCGACATAGTTTTCAAGAGTCTTTCTAAGGTACATTATGTTTATAATGATTAAGGATAGATGAAATAGGTTTTTAAGGTCTGGGATTAAAGTAATTAGCAAATATTAGCAATTCGTTTGGGTTAAAACGGATTAGAATTGAAGAAATGGGAGTACGGGTTCAACTAGGGCTCGTTTAGGGTTTTCTTGACTTTCTTGGCTTATATTTTGCATACTATTGATTAGGAATGATGGAATACAAATCCTAGGGCTTATATAAAGTATTATCAATGAAGTTTGGTCATTGGTTTAAGTTAAAATGGGTTGAAATTGAGAAAACGGGTCAAAATCACAATTAGGGCATAATTAGGGTTTTCTGGATTTGTTAAGGTTTTCTAAGCTTTGATTTCTTGCACATTGCCAAGTTAATGATAGATAATGATTTGTAAACTTATTTTATGAGTTTACAATGGCCCTTGGTTGGTTATTTGGGATTAGAATGGTTTAAAACAAGTAAACGGGTTAAATGAACCAATTAGGTACATTTAGGGTTTCTAGGATATGTTTTACGTACAAGTGAAGTAAAATGATGAAGTAATGATGAAATAATGATTGAATAGGATTGATATGATTGTAAAATAAGTTATTACAACTTAATTGAGTGTTGGTTTGGGTTTACAATGGATAAAAGCCAAGAAACAGGTCATGGTTTAGAAACTAGCTCGGTTTTAGGGTTTAGGGTTTTGAATTAGGGTTTTGAGTGTAAAAAGATGTATGAAAGCTTATGAATAGAATATTTAGGGTTTATACATTGTAAAATGAGTATATTAGCTTGCTTAAGTGGTGGTGAAGAAATTAGAATGAAAACGGAGGTAAAACGGCTATTTTAGAGATCATGCTTAATGACTTGTACATTGAGCTTTTAGAGATTTGTACTTTGACTTGAAGAGATTTTATATTTCAAATGAGATATCATATTACTTGTACATATGCTTTAGTAGCTTGTGCATTCACTTTAGGGGTTAACCCTTTTCATGAGGTTAGGGTTTAGGGCATCCGATAATGGTTTAAAGCCCGTTTTGATATGATGTTGCAAATGGTACCTTTTAGAAGTGATATACCTTATAATAATGATATTATAATATTGACTTGATATGTTATGATGTTTGCTTGACATATATGAAGATAGGATTGCCATACGTAGGTTGTCCGAGTCCGTTAACTTGAGTTATGCAGGTTATATTGCATATTGAGATATTGGCAAAGTAATGTAATGTAATAAAGCGAAAAATTTCCCTGAAAAAGGTGAGTTCATATATAACTGATAGATTGTACATCATCTAACTTAATAGATGGATATTTACATTTATGAAAATTGTGGGTTGTTATAGTCTCCACCCCTTACAGAAATCTCGTCCCGAGATTTAATTCGATTGATATCGAGATACAAACTAATTAGACGATGAGTCGAGTTGATATCGTTATAAAAGATATGTTAAGCGGATGAGTCGAGGTGATATTGTTATCCAAGACATGTTAGATGGATGAGTCACGTTGATATCGTTATACAATACATGTTAGACGGATGAGTCAAGGTGATATCGTTATACAATACATGTTAGACGAATGAGTCAAGGTTATATCGTTATACAAGACATGTTAAGCGGACGAGTCAAGTTAACATAAACCCCAAACCCAATTAACATAAACTATCAGTTTTACAAACATAGTTAACTTTATAATTAAGCCTAGTTATAATTCTGCACAATTAAATGTTTTATATCTTCATACTGTGTAAATAGTTGTCTGCACAATTGAATGTTTTATATCTTCATACTTTGTAAATAGTTGTCTGCACAATTCAATGTTTTATATCTTCATACTATGAAATATTGTCTGCACAATTGAATTTTATATACTCCATAACTATGTAAATAGTTGTCTGCATCAAGCACAATTCAATTGTTTTAAATCGTCCTAACTATGTGTAAATAGTTTGTCTGCACAATTGATGTTTTATATCTTCATACTTGTAGATAGTTGTCTGCAATAATCAATGTTTTATATCTTCATACTGGTTGTAAATAGTTTGTCTGCACAATTGATTGTGTTGTAGATATAGTTTTCATCTCATATTTAAAGGGTGGTTAAAGTGGTTTCAAAGTAGGGGTTGTATAGCAACTTGAAATCTTAGTGTAATGTTCTATATAAGGGTTGTGATTTGTATTCATATGTCATAGAAACTAAAATACAACACAACATGTGGCACTTGAGAAGTGATTCTAGAGTTGAGAGATTCGGCCCAGTCTATAATTGGTCCAGATGTTTTTGAGTTTGTATTCTGGAGGCAAGGAAGCTGACCTTAGGATGGCAACCGCATTGATCAAAAATCTGATGTAAGGTTAAGTGTTTGTCAAGAAAGAATATCAAATTTTGCTCAAGTACTTGAAAGCTTCTTCCTGGTTAGGGTTGTGAACAGGACAAGTGTCAATTGAGTACTTGCAAGAGCTAGTACAGAGAGACGGGGAGATGGTTCAAAGGTTGCAGGCCCTGGAAAGGGAGGTAGGGGAGAGGGCTGATGAGAAGTTGCTTTTCATTGAAAAGTTGAAGGGGAATGTGCCCTTTTAAGGACCCAGTATTATGTGTTCTTGAATAAAAATGTGTATGTCAACACATTAAGTGTATGTGTGTTTATCTATGTTTTTAAGGTGTGTTCATGTTTGCACCATTGGCAATTATGTAATAGAGAAATGCATTATAATAATGGATTATATTGCAATTGTAATTCCATGTATGTGAAGACTTATGTAATCAAATACTTTATGTATATGTGGTGTTTTATCTACCGTTTTTGAAGGTGTGTTTCATTGGATGGTTGTGGAGCAATTTTCTGTATATCCATAAACATAAGAACTCTTATTAAAAAAACATGACAAAAACATAAACCACTACATCCTAAAATGGTGAAAACATGGAAACGTGGGCATCCCCTCAATCTCCTTTATTCTAGCACATTCAACCAAATACACTAACTACTACTCCACACGAAGGTTTTCCATTTCATTTAAAAGCTCATGAAGTATTGCAGCTGACTCACACGGGTGGTCATCAGGATTCTTCTCCATGGCTAGTCTTGCCTCTAGTATCTTTATCTTCATAGTACGTTCAACGGATGAGTCGATATGTTATCGTTGTACATTATACGTTCAACAGAGGAGTCGATATGTTATCATTGTACATTAGACGTTCATAATAGTTGTCTGCATTCTAAATAGACGTTCAAAATAGTTGTCTGCATTCTAAACCAAAATCCATACTGTGTAAATAGTTGTCTGCATTCTAAACCAAAATCCATACTGTGTAAATAGTTGTCTGCATTCTAAATAGTTGTCTGCACAATTGATTATTTTATATCTTCATACTGTGTAAATAGTTGTCTGCACATATTTAAAGGGTGGCATTGACATGTCGAGATGTTATGGTTATACATTAGACGATATGTTATGGTTATACATTTTTAATGTGTGTTCATTAACAGATAAGTCGAGATGCTCCCACTAAATACTCCCGCCAAAAACTCCCGCCAAATACTCCCGCCAAAAACTTGCGCCAAAAACTCTTTTATACCATAAAAGCAGATACTATCACAACCACAAACATATCACACACTCTTACCATCACAACCACAAAAAGATGGTGAAGATGGTGCCACATGAAGCTTTTGCGTGTAGGTGTGCAGAAGGAGATGTAGTTCTCCGACAATCGTATAAACATGAGAGTTACGGTAAACTATACTATGCATGTCCAAAATCAAAGGTGAACAATCACATGTTTTTTATTTGTGTAATATATAAATATTCTGGTTAGTTGTTAAAAGAATTGATTTCTTTACTATTTAACAGCCTCCGAAACATTTTGGATGTGGATTTTTTTTATGGAAAGAGACCCGACTTCGTGAATTGATGAGTTCTCCTGGAGCTCCATCGACTCCAAGTTACTCTGCAGGACATTCAACACCTCCAAGCTATTCTTCAGGACCTTCAACGCCTCCAAGCTATTCTTCAGGACCTTCAACACCTACAAACTATTCTCTAGGATCTTCAAGAAATAGAGAGTGCTCAAACTGCAAGCACTTGCGTGGAAAGATAAGTGTACTCAAGGCAACAATGGAAATGCATATGCATCCGGAACAACATACAGTTAATTCGGCTGCACTATTTCACGAAGTTCTCAATGAAATGGAAAAACTTGATTTGGAGTAGTTTGTCATGTGCAATGTAATTCGTATGATTTGGAGTAGTTTGTCATTTGCAATGTAATTCGTATGTTTTATTGTATGTGAAGATTTTGTTTAAACTTTTATGATATGAATGTGTTTATGTATAACGATATCACCTTAAAAACGTATATATATTTTTTGTTAAAATATACGGAATATCGGACCGAAACAAAAGTTTCACATCGATTCGGTCTAAAAGTGTGAGGTTATATTTAATCTAAGTAATTTAAATCATTTTAAATTAGTTTTAATAATTACTTTTTTTTGTCATTAAACATTATAGGTACTACTTATTGTCCCGTAAAAAAGGTTTTTTAGGGACTAAATGTAGTCCCCTAAACTTTGACACCTAATTTTTTTTTGAGTTTTCATTATTTTTTTAGTCTCTAAACTTATAGGGACTACTTGTTGTCCCGTAAAATTTGGGCGCCAAAAATTCCCTCCATCGAGACTAAATTTTTTACTTTAATGCCAATTTTTTAGGGACTACATGTAGTCCCCTAAAGTATGGCACCTAATTTTTTTTATTTCTACTCTTTTTTGTCATTAAACTTATAGGGACTACTTATTGTCCCGTAAAAAAGGTTTTTTAGGGACTAAATGTAGTCCCCTAAAGTTTGACACTTAATTTTTTTTTGAGTTTTCATTATTTTTTAGTCTCTAAACTTATAGGGACTACACGTGGTCCTGGAAAACTTTAGGCGCCAAAATTCCCTCCACCGGGACTAATTTTTTTTTGACTTTGACTATTTTGTTTTCGTCATAAAACTTTTAGGGACAACGTGTAGTCCCGATAAGTGATAGTCAAACTCAAAAAATTATGAGACTCTTATTTTGTCATGTAACAAACTTTTAGGGATTACATGTTGTCCCTAAAGATCTCATATGTAGTCCCTATAAATATTGGTCAAAGATTGGGCCACAAAAGTGATGTTTTTATCGTCTAGTGGACTTGTTGGGACTATTTTCCGTAGTCCCGAAAAAGTTTCGTCACTAAAAGCTGTTTTTCCTGTAGTGTACCTCATCAAATGGCAAGTTAATGGATTTGGATATTTCATCTGAATCCATTAATGATCATTCAGTTGACGATTTGGAACACATCCAAACCAATCTCAACAACATTGATGATCAAGACTTTGAACAAAAAATGGATCATAATAGGGATAATAAAGAAGTCGAAGAAGATATTCATAAGATCATCCCTCAACAGCCATCAAAGGGAGAAGCCAATAATAAAGTGTCAAATCTTAAATGCAAGGCTGAGTCTTCTAACTTAAGTCGACCCCCAGGCTTTGAGTTTATGAAAAAGAGTCCTTCATTCTCTAGTAAATGCTCCACATCATTTGCTAGATATCAAAAGTGTTTCCCTCATACACGAGCTTAATCAAATTATAGATGTTGGAAACTCACTTGGTTAAGATGTTAGAGGTTGTAAAAGAACACTAAATAAAATTATCAATGGAATCGGGATACACATGGCAGATAAATGAATATTTTGTCTATAAACAGTTGTGGAACGAGGAAAAGAAGAAAACGCATGTGGATCAAAGACCTTTTCATTAAACACAATGTGCATTTTTAGGGGTCCAAGAATAAAAAATGACCCGTCTTGAGCTATTTAGGCTCAAAACAATGTGGGGTAACTTTGCTTTTGATTATGTTTGTAGTATGGCTCGTAGTCGCTCTAGAGGTCTCATCTCTGTGTGGGATCCCAATTTATTCTTAAAGGAGTCAATTTGGTGTGATGATTCTTTTATTATTATTAAAGGGAATTGAAAAAACTCAGTGAGAGATTGTTACATAGTAAATATATATGGCCCTCAAGACCAGGTCTCTAAGCTCGCCTTATAGAATAGACTCCAAGATTTCATGCATCACCATAATAGCTCCTACATTATGTTTGGAGACATGAACGCTGTCAAGAATGATCAAGAAAGGGTTGGTTCTATTTTTAATAACATTAAAGCTAATCATTTTAACTCTTTCATTGATGCTACAAGTTTGGTCGACCTCCCTATTGGAGGCCGTTATTTTACTTGGATGAATAAAGCAGGTACTAAGCTCAGTAAACTTGATCGTTTCCTTATTTCAAAATATGTGATTGATTTGCTCCCAGACATTTATATTACTGCTCTTGATAAGATATGGTCGGATCACAACCCTATTCTCCTTCATGTTGACAAAATTGATTTTGGCCCCTCTCCGTTCAAATTGTACAATTCCTGGCTTTTGAGAGATGGGTTCGACGATCTCATCAAATTCGAATGGGACTTGCTAGATTCTAATAAAACCGTGTTCCCTATCAAATGTCATGAAACGTTTTGTATCCTCAAAGCTAAGATTCAGCATTAGAACAAAAACAATAAGACAATAGATAGAAATAGAAAAGTCGTGGCTCTTAAGGAAATAACCTCCATTGAGAAGAAAATTAATGAGGGCTCCGCTTCGCCTTCCGACACTGAGAATCGCCTTAATCTTCTCCATGAACTCGAAAAAATCAATAAGTTAGCTTCGATGGATCTTATTCAAAAAGCTCGGGTCAAATGGGATATCAAAGGGGATAAAAACTCAAAATTCTTTTATGGGTTAATCAATAAAAAAAGACGAAATGAGATGATCAATGGTATTATGGTAGAAGGCACTTGGATTGCGGACCCTAGCTTGATCAAAGATGCATTCTTTTAATTTTACAAAGACAAATTCCAAGCTCAAGACTCCTAGATTTTGTTTCCTAACCTTCCTCATTCTCACACCCTTAATAGCACGGATCAGGATTATCTTGAAAGACTGGTGACTCTTGAGGAAATCAAGGAGGCCGTTTGGGATTGTGGAAGTAGTAAAGCTCCTGATCCTGATTGATTTTCCTTCGCTTTTGTGAAGAAATATTAGGACATTATTCAAAAGGACCTGCACGATTTTATTAATTCTTTCTTTACGTCAAGTGAATTGCCTTATGGAGTTAACTCTTCATTCTTCACCCTCATCCCTAAAGTTAACAATCCTACTCTCATCACTGATTTTCGTTCCATATCGCTCATTGGCATCCACTATAAGATCATTTCTAAGATTTTAGAAAACCGGTTATCTAGAGTGATTGATAAGATTGTTAGCAAAGAGTAATCAGCCTTTATAGTTGGACGTCAAATTCTTGACGGCCCCATCATTCTCAGTGAAATCATAGAATGGCACAAAAAAAGAAAAAAAGCAGCTCTTCATTTTTAAAGTGGATTTTGAAAAAGCCTTCGACTCTATAAGTTGGAAATACTTGGATCACATCCTTGATAGACTCGGATTTAGATATAAATGGTGTTCTTAGATTAAAGCATGTATTTCATCTTCAAGAGCCTATATTCTTGTCAATGGTAGCCCTACGTCTGAATTCTCTATCAATCGAGGCCTTAGACAAGGAGATCCCCTATCTTATTTTCTTTTTATCCTGGTCATGAAAGGTCTTCATAATGCCTTCGCCGAAGCAGTGGGTAATGGTCTGATTAGTGGCATTAATATTAATAACTCTACTATCAATATTTCCCACCTTTTCTTTGCAGATGATGTGATCATTACTACTGACTGGAATGCTAGAGATCTGGAAAACATCATTCGTGTTCTCCATGTTTTCAATCTTGCTTCGGGGCTCAAGATTAATATCCATATATCTAATATCTACGGTATAGGGGTCAACGAGGAAGAGGTTTCTAATATGGCTAGTAATACGGGTTGTATTGCAGGTAATATCCCTTTCAACTACCTAGGTCTTCCTATTGGATCCAACATGAAATCCATAGCTAGTTGGAAGATGTTAGTTGATCGTTTCCACTTGAGACTCTCGACTTGGAAAGCTAACCTCCTTTTTATAGGGGGTCGTATGACCCTTATCAAGTCAGTGTTAGGAAGCCTCAGCATCTACTCTCTCTATTTTTAGAGCCCTTAAATCGGTCCTTCAAGATTTGGAAAGAATTCGGTCTAACTTCTTTTGGAGAGGTATTCAAGATGGAAAGAAAATGGCATAGGTCAAGTGGCCAATCATCTTAAATTCATTTGATAAAGGAGGCTTAAACATTGGTAGCCTTAAAGCTTTTAACCTTGCTCTTCTCCAAAAATGGCGCTGGAGGATGTTCTCTTCCCCAAATGATCTTTGGGTTAAGGTCGTTAAAGCTTTTCATGGTCATAAAGGTGGCTTCGACAATAATGGCTGTAGTTTCAAGGGTACTTGGGCAAACATTGTAGGATCCTCAAACTTCCTACACTCGAAAGGCATCATTTTGTCTAATTCTTTTCGTTTTAAAGCAGGTTGTGGAACTCGTATACGTTTTTGGAAAGATATTTGGGTCGGCAAGGCTCCTTTTTTTACCAGGTACGCCTTGATCAAGATAAAGATTGTCTCATCATTGACCGTATCAATAATGGGTAATGGTATTGGAATTGGTCAAGGACAAATATTGGTGTCCGAAATCTTGCTTATTTTCATGACATGTTGAATGAGATCGGTCAAGTCAATATTAAAGTTAGCGAAGACACATGTGTTTGGAGTCTTAGCCCCAAAGGTACTTTCATCATCAAGGATGCTCGTAGTATTATTGACCAAAAGACTCTTCCTTCCCTTTCTCCCTTTACTACTTGGGACAAAACCATCCCCCGCAAGGTTAATATATTTATGTAGAGATTGTTGTTGGATCGGCTTCCTCAGAGGTTGAACCTCTCTTTGCGTGGAATGGATATTATGGCTATTTCATGTTCCTCTTGCAATGCTAACGTTGAATCCGCTAATCATATTTTCTTCAAATGCATTATTGCAACTGAAATGTGGAAGCTTGTGTATAGATGGTGTGAAATCCCCTTTGTCCAAGCTTCATCATTGGAGGCGTTTAAAGATTGGTTCATATCTTGGCAGGCTTCTAAAGAAAAGAAACACAGGCTCTACGTCATTGCTACTTCGGTTCTTTGGTGGCTTTGGAGATACCAAAATAGTGTTACTTTTAACTCTCAACCGTTAAGGAAAAGTGGCAAATTGATCTTATCCTGGACGGATTGGCTGAAGTCCCCTCTATTGACCGCGTGCCTGGACAATGGTTGAATGTTGTGTTTTAGAGGATTGCTTTCATGTATCGTCCTCTTCATCGGGGCTTGTTTGGGGTATCTTCAAAAACCATCCCGGGGTGAAAACCGGTGGCTCGGCCTTCGTGGTGGGGGGGGGGGGGGTTTCTTTTGTCGGAGTGAAAACCGATTGCTCGGCCTCCGTTACAAAAGTTTTTTCATCCCTTTTGATTCCCTCGCAGTTAAAGTCTCGGGTTGCATCTTTATGCTTTTATTTTTTTCTTGTTTTCATATGTACCTCTAAGTTTCTAGCTCCTTGCTAGACTCTTTTTTATCAATAAATTATCAGCCGTTTAAAAAAAATACATTAAGATAATGTTTATAGTTAGCCAAACTCTGTATACTAAATTATTTAAACTTTAATGATTTGCTAATTACATTGTTAACTTTTAACTAATCATGTGATGATTATCAAAAGTAAGATATCTATACAATTTTATCATATATTTTTCAAACATAATTAAGTTATTGGCAAAAGTTCATTTGCATACCAGTTTCTCCTCACATACCAAGGGACAAATCTCCACCATTCATTTGAGTTTGATCCAATGGTGTGGATTAATCTAAGATTTAAACTTATTAAACCTCATTTTCTCCTAGTATATAAAGTCTTTTTTTGTTCTTTCATTTTGTTGTCATTTATTTTCACCCGGTTAAGTCTTTTTTTATTCTTTCTTTCATTTTGTTGTCATTTTGTTGTCCATCTACGTTACACCCAAACCCTAACTATCCACCATACCACCAGCCATCGTCACCTATACCACCACCTGCGCCTCTTCCACTGACCACGTGGTCATGGTGAAATTCATCAAATACACATTAAGGTACAATATGTTAATGAAGGTTACTTAATCACGATGAAATTCATCACATACGAAACCCTAAGGTATGATTTGAACTTGATTAAGTGACTTTGATGTGTAATTGAGTGTTTGATTGCTAATTTTGGTGATGTAGTCCAAGAGTGAACTTATTGAAGTCATGTTATGGATATGCATTTGACTAAGGGGATTGAATGAGTTAAAAATGTTGTTGATTGTATGTGCAGACCCAAACGCTTAACTAAGTCATGATTTTTTTAAGTGTTGTGGTAGGCTAAGTGTTTGATGAAATGCTTGGCTTAGTGTTTTTTGTTGTTGTTGAGAATGCTTGCATTCATGAATTCACTCTTAATAAAAAGATGATCTCTTATTTGATAAAAGACGATATGTAATTGGATAAAATGCTATCAACAAAAGCGCATTACCTCATGTATTGTACAAAGATTAGTGCAAAAATAGGTTGTTAAGCTACATATGCATATTGGTTGATGCTTTAGGAATGATGGATGGAATTTATTAACTAACTTTTGTTTTTGTGCTTGTTTAACTAAAAGTATTCATTATTAGCGTTATATGGATGTTCACTATTTGCTACTTGTTATCGTTAGAGGTTAGTAGATTCATATAAGACCTGCTTTGCTAATTGTGAAGTTGTGTCTGATATCGCCACTACTTGTAGGTTTTTATTTAATTCTAATTTATGTTTCGCTTATGATATTTTTTTGTTAAATCGAGACTTTATTAAGTTAGGTCTTTTAGTTGAGGAGTTGAAATGTGACATGATCTGTTGTTGATTGAATAACTGTATGTAGTTGATTAATGTATTAGTCGATATAAGTTATGATGTATTGCTTTACGGCTATCTTAGCACTAGCGTTAGACGTTTGTAGATCAATTGTATGACAGTCATGACACGATACCTGATGTGCTGGTTATTAATTGAATAAAGGGAATTTCTTAGGGCATTACATCCTAAATGACGCGCAAAAGTCACGGCGATTGAAGAATCAAAGAATCTAACAACTCTATCACTTGACGAACTCATTAGAAATTTGAAGGTTTATGAAGAAGTAATTAAGAAAGATTCTGAAACCGTCAAAAGCAAAAAGGAACAAAGTAGATCTATTGCCTTGAAAGCTAGAAAGGAATCTAGTGATGATGATAGCTCAACCTCCGATAGTGAAGATGAAGAATACGTCATGGCCGTAAGAGACTTCAAGAAATTCTTCAAAAGACGAGGACGATTCGTAAGACAACCACATGAAGAGAGAAAATCATTCCAAAGAAATAAAGACGACAAAAATGGCAAAGGCGAAAGAAAATGCTTTAAGTGTGGAGATCCAAATCATCTCGTTGGAGAATGTCCAAAACTATCAAGATATCAAAATCAAAAAGCGTTTGTTGGAGGATCTTGGAGTGATAGCGACGAAGATGAAGAGGAAAAGACAAATGACGAAAAGTGTCTTATGGCTAAAGCTTCCAATGAGGTACTTTCCGAAACCGAATACTTTAGTGATGACCTATCATCACTAGACGAAAATGACTTAGATAGTGAATATAGTAGACTATGTAAATTAGGACTAAAAGTCATGGCTAAAAATAAAACTCTAAAACAAGCTAAAATAGAATTAGAGAATGAAGCACTTGAATTAAAAGATAAATTATCTAGGTTAGAAAAAGGTAAGGAAGTAATTGAAGAATGTAAATTATGTCAAGACCTTAAGCTTGAAAATGAGAAGCTTAGAAAAGAAATATCTAGGCTAAATCAATTTAATGATAGTAGTCACTCACTTAAGAAAATAATAAGTTCTCAAAAAACTTCCGGAGATAAATCCGGGTTAGGTTTTAATTTTACCAAAGGGTCACCTAGCGAAACCAAACAAGTAAAGTTTGTAAAAGCCCAAGAAGTCGAGTCGAAGGAAAAATTGATAGAATCAAACCCAAACTCAAAACCAAAATTTATACTTATAAACAATACTAAAATTCCTATTGCAAGTGATGATGAGGTAAAACGTTTTTACAAACCCTCCTTAAAACCCGGAGTCGGATTTACTAAACCCACAATGAGGTCTAAAACACCTCCTCCGAGAAGAAAAGAAAATTTTCATCCTCGTTCCAAAACACCTCAACCTAGGAGAGACCAAGGTAGACCAATTACTCTAACACTAATCACACAATGTGGAATCATCCACACCAATCAAGCTTTACTCAATGTAGAAGATGTTCACCATGCATGTGTTCGAATCAAATACAAAACATGTTCGGAAACAATAACTTCGGTCCCATGAAAAAATGGGGACCAAATGGCTAAATGATCATATCTTCTAAGGTTAATCATCTACAAGCATCATTTGGCTTTCGTCAAACAAATTGAAGAACTCGTATAGGATTTCCATAAATCCTCATCCTTAAAGCTTGCTACCTTGAAGATTTTTATGCAATTTCTCTTGAAGGCTAAGGTACGTCTCACTCTCTAATTACGTAAATTATAGATTAATATATGATATATTTAGTATTAATGATAATTAGGAAATATGGTAGTCATTAGAAATGTCATTTGTTGGCTTTCTAGTTTTAAAAGAATTGGTTCATTAAGAACCATTCTTTCACATGGATTATCCATGAACCACTATGAAATGAAAATCTTCTATGGCCACGAACTTACGTAGACGAAGAAAAGTGAGTTAGTGGATAATAATTAACATAGAAGTAGTATTAGTTTTGCATCGGAAAAATCTTAAACCACTATGGATGAAACAAACTCCCTTCCACCTAGACGCTCGCCTCAACTACGTCTATCAAAATTACCTTGTTGAAGAATCAACTCTATTTCGATCTCTCGTCTACCACAATATCTACACATTCCTGTTTCAAAACATATCAATTAATTTTTTCACTCGAAGAAATTAATTCATCATATTCGCAAGGAGTATAGTCACCAAATCACCTCATGTATTGACATCTTGATTATCTCGTCCGAAATAGTCAAAGAAACTTTTTAATTAAATAATGAGTTAATTAAAAATTGTCAATATTCATTCTCACAAAACTGGTCAACCAAAAAAAATTCCAGGTGGCGGCCCTCTTAAAATTAAGGGGATCGGCCATGTAAAATGGGTGGCCCCTTAATTAATTAAGGGGACCGCCCATCTAAAAAGCCAAACATACCCTTTTCTCTACAAAACCAATTACCAAACACCCATTTTCTCCCTGCTACTGTGTGACGAACACACACACTCAAAAACCATAAAATCCAATTCCCAAACTCAAAATTCATCCAATTTCGCAAAGGGCAATAACCTACAACTCGATTAACAACACCTATTGTAAGATTTCCTATACTTATCTTTTTCAAATTCATCCAGTTTTGTTCTTAATCAAAATTGGGTATAACTATATTTTTTTGTGTCTTTTGATTTTTAGATTAGAACTAGGAAATCTATAACAACGATAATTCCCGTAGTCATAAGAATTCAATACATTCATTAGAATTTAGTCACAAATTTTTTTTTTGCTCGAAAATTTTATAAATATATATATACATATTTTTCATTTTTTTTGAAACAAAGGTTATACATTGTTGATTCATGCCAAAAACATGTTAAAACACAATACATTGCCCATCGAAACATACATTCCTAAATGTATACTTTTCGAATCAATGGATAATGTGTTATAAAAATAAAGGGGTGTTTGGTTCATTTCTTAGGATCAATTTTTAGAGTCAAAATAACCATCACTATTGTTTTGTCACTTGTATAAACACTTAACAAACTTGTATAAGTCATCAAGATATATAATCCGTATATATTTGATATATTTTATAAAAGGTATAAAATAAACGGACGTTTGGCTTGACATTTCAAAAACATAGTATTGAGTCAAAACAAACACTATTTAACTCTTGTCAGTTCAAAAATAATAAACTTATACTTGTCAAACAAAATATACACTTAACGCATAATTTTTGACAAGCTTAGACAAATTTTGTATTGATAAGGGAGTGTTTGGGTTATTGTCTTGATGTTGAAATATATAACTAATATATATTCTTCGACATCCTAGATTAAGTCAAAAATAAATTAAGGAACATATGGATCACTTCTTAGGTTTTTACTTTTAGAGTCGAAGTAATCCTTGTCCCACATTTGTCAAAAACTTCACTTTATTTTCTTTATTATTTTCTTTTGTAACATTTTTATTTTGTTGATATCTTGTTTAGGTGACAAAAATGCCGAAAGCTACTACCACCGATATATCTCTCACTAAATCCTACATCCCAAAAGTATCCAAAATTCCCGGCATCTCCCCTACTATTGCCCAATTCTACAAACCTATTGAAAACCGCAACATTCACGAAGGCCGTGTTGTTGATCAAGCCTACTACAAATCCAACAAACATCGAGCGTCTTTTTACTAACATTCGCTTTAATTATCTTTTTCAAATCAACGAACCGATTGTTTTAAGATTTATTCTAGACTTCTATAGTCAAGTCAAGGTACAAACCGATACTATGGCTATCGTTTCATCTTTATGATTCAACATGATTCATAACCCTTAACCTCGGCTCAATTCGTACAAATCCTTAAAAATTCATACCATGGACCAAGCCGTTTTTACAAACTAGTGGGACCTTGCATCTCTTGAATATTCTCAAGAAACCTGAGGGGACCATAATAGCACCGAACTTCCTACTCCAGACGCACATTCGTACGACGGCTTAGGGGGGGGGGGGTGAGAGTTAGGAGGGAGGTGGGGTTACTGTGGGGGGGGGGGTAGACTGTACCATTAAAGTCAAAACCGACACTCTCAATCCAAATCAAATCCTCACCAAAGAACTAAGCCCCGACATGAAGCAATGGGAAGAACTCATTCAAGAGAATATGTTCGGACTGAAGAGGACATCATGACCGTTCTCCTCCCCGCTTGTCTTGCTCACATGTTGTATTGTGTTGTTGCCGAAGAACAATACAATCTTGCTTATTTCTTTGTCAAAAGAATCGAATGTGCTAGAGCTACTCCAACCGCAAATCTTCCATATGGCATATTTTTAACTCGTCTTTATCGACACATCATGGAAACGTATCCTTATCTTGACAATGGCATCTATGACATTGTTAATCGAGTCATGGGTCCTTCTGTCCTAAGACAAACTCGACGACCTCAAAGTGATCATGACAAGGCATGTCATTCCGTATCCTCCGCATCCTCTCATCATCAAGGCACGTCATCTCATTAACATGATGATGATGATGATGTCGAAACTTCTCGAGCAAGTACTCCATCTCCTACCATCAAGCCACCTTGTGTTGCTTATATAGTTTTGATTGTGTTTGTGTCATGGATTGATGTGAACATTGATGTAAATATGTATTGTTGGTATAAAATTTAAATAAACACTCTTCATATTATATCACGCTTGATCAGTGATTTAATACGAACATTTTTAAGATTTTAAAAGGAAAACGTATTCACCCCCTCTATGATTTCCACAGATAAGATGAGAGTAATGATGTAATCATAGGTTTATTCAAGTTTATAAAAGAATTACAAATTTTAAATGTTGTGCAAACTATTTTTGGAAAATACTTGAAACTTTTTAAATTTTCCCGAAGCTGGGCTCACGACGCTGTCAGTAGGAATCCTGACGCCGTCTCTAGGCTCTAAGAGAAATTTTTGTTTTCCTTTTCTTTAAAAAACTTCCTGCAAGCTATTATATAAGTTATTTCCTGTATAAATTACTGCATGAAACTCGAGATTAATCAATGCAATCATATGACTCGAAACTGACGCGAATTAATCTAAACCATTTATTTTAAATGTTTAAATTGGTTCTTAAAAACCAAATAGATCCCCCTACACTTATTTTATGCAAAATACATTTGATTGTAGATAAGACTGATGACATCAAATAATGTCACTTTTATTGCATCATTTATCTTATGTAATTAAACAATTTTGTATAATTATTGCAAAGAATTGTTACTTAATCATTTGTATTTGAGAATTGCAATAATTATGGAGTACTTGGTGAAAGTTAACTAAAAGGCACGCATTCTGGAGCTTAAAGGAAGATATTTGAAGATTACTGTTATGACAACCAATATGCCGTATCCATCAAGCAAGCTACGGCGTATCTGTGCCTGCACTCACCAAAGACCACGAAGAAAACAAGATCCAATACACCGTATCCAGGAAAAGCAATACGCCGTATTCAAGCTGTATGGATATAAAATATTCTTGAAGATATCAAACGTAGTCCTTACTCCAAGAAACCCCCGATATGCCGTATCCAAGACTTTGGATACGCCATATCGACCATATTCCAGACTGTTGATCCCTTCTTGATATATCTTACTTAGCTTGTTAAAGCTTAGTTATATTGGATAGATCCAAGACAACTATAGTAGAAACTAAGATTGAGAATATCACAAACTATGCGAAATCTAGTTTGCAATATGAAGAAGAACAATGAAATAGTAAAAACAAGATCTTTACTAAACTTTCAATATATTGAATACTATTTTGAGTTACAAAATAGCTATGAATACTAACTATGATTGCTATGCAAACTATGAATACTAATATGAAAACTAATATCTAGATCTATGCCGTAGGGTTCCTTTTATACACTAAGGAAACCCTAATGGGCTTACAAAACACGTCAAGTGATTATGATCTTTTCTATAAGTAAACATAATCTCTTAAAAAATAAGTTTATACATATCTTCTTTACAAATAACTGATACTTATCTTCATAAGTATTTGTGTTCTTCAATCAACCTTTATCTCTTCTCTAATATGTCTTTGATCTCATCTCTGACAGCATTAATCCTTCCAGCAGTTGTAACTGAGCACAAACAGCATTAACTACTTAGAAGTTTACTCTAGTGGTACTAACATACACTAGCAGTACTAACTTTAGTACTAGCAGTAGTAACTACTTAGTATATTTTTAATCTTCATCTCTGAGCAGTCTTAACTTCTACTAGCAGCAGTACCTTTATACTAACAGTACTAATTATACTAACAGTAGTAACTAGCAGCAGTAACTTTATACTACCAGTACTAATTACTTAGCATAATTTTCATTAGTATTACCAGCAGCACTAAGTTATGCTTAACAATACTAATATATACCTGAGCAGTAGTAACTTAGTGAGAAAAAGAAATGAGAGATATAATGAGCTAAAAAATAGAAAGAGAGTTGTGTGATATAAAAATAGATAGAGTGACTTAGTGAGAAAAAGAAATGAGAGATATAGTGAGCTGAAAAATAGAAAGAGAGTTGTGTGATATAAAAACAGATAGAGTGAATTGGTGAGGAAAAGAAATGAGAGATATAGTGAGATTAAAAACAGAAAGAGAGCTTGTGAGAATTACAATTGATGATGAAAATGCTTTTTGGAAAGAAATTGGGGTTAATGCTGGTGTCTTAAAGTTAATATTGCTCATCTTAAAACTTAATGCTGCTAAGCTTAAGTTAATGATATTAGGCTTAATTTGTTGCTGCCCGTATTAGTTTATGCTGCTAGGCATTCACTTACTACTGCTAGGCATAAGTTAATGCTGCCAGGCATAACTTCCTACTACTGGGTTAGTTAATACTATTAGGCTTAACTTAATGCTGCCAGTTCAAGTTAATGCTGTTGAGGGTGAGTTCATAAATACTTCGATTAAGGGTTTCAATCGCTCATTCA
>BQNB010106785.1:0-23313 GCA_026074375.1 Tanacetum coccineum | reverse complement strand
TTATGAATAGAATAATTAGGGTTTACACATTGTATATTGAGTGTAGTAGCTTGTACACAAGTGATGGTGAAGAAATTAGAATGAAAACGGAGGTAAAACGGCTATTTTAGATGTCATGCTTAATGACTTGTACATTGTGCTTTGAAAACTTATACTTGACTTGGAGGGAGTTTATATTTCAATTGAAATGTTATATTACTTGTATATATGCTTTAGTAGCTTGTACATTCACTTTAGATATTAACCCTTCATGGAATTAGGGTTTAGAGGTATACGATAACGGTTTAAAGCCCGTTTTGATATAACGTTGCGAATGGTACATTATAGGAATAATGTACTTTGTAAAAATGATATTATGATATTGACTTGATATATTATGATGATTGATTGACATATATGAAGATAGGATTGTCATATGTAGGTTGCCTGAGCCCGTTAACTTTAGTTATGCAAGAAATGTTGCACATTGAGATATTGGCAAAGTAAGTAATGTAATGTAATAAAGCGAAAAATTTCCCCGTACAATTGTGATAATAGTAAAATAAGTTTTGCATTTGATGAAAATTCTTGGGTTGTTATAGGCAGTGAGGTACATTAGGGAGCAACCCATACTATGAAATCGAGTCTGGTCAACTGGAGTCCCTAAGGGGTCCTCATCCAGTTTAAGTTGATCCACCATGGGTGTATCAATAAGATCACACGAATCCATCCTAAATTTCATTAATATTTCTAGAGCAAATTTTGATTGATTAATAAAAATGCCTTCGGGATTTTAAGAAACTTGTAAACCTAGGAAAAAAAGACATTTGTCCCATCATTGACATTTGAAATTTAGAACTCATCTCATTGGAAAATATGTCACACGATTTAGGGTCGGTCAAGGCAAATATGATATCATCTACATATATTTGAACAAGAAGAGTATGTTTGCCTATTTTCCAAGTGAATAGTATCGGATCAACTGCACCCTTGGAAAATTTGTTGTCCAAAAGAAATCTTGACAAGGTGTCATACCACGCCGGAGGAGCTTGCTTTAAACCATACAAAGCCGTCTTGAGATGATAAACATGTGTCGGATGGTCTGGATCAACGAACCCCTCTGGTTGACAAACATAGACTTTTTCCTTCAATTTACCATTAAGAAATGTTGTCTTGACATCCATTTGATAAATGGTCATATTTTTACTGGCGGCATTGGAGATGAAGATTCTTATAGCCTCGATGCATGCAACTGGTGCAAAGGATTCCTCGAAGTCAATTCCTTCCTCTTGTCGATATCCCTTGACCACCAACCTTGCCTTGTTTTTTAGAACATCACCGTACTCATCAAGCTTAACTTTGTAAATCTACTTGAGAGCAATTATCGTGACACGGTCTGGTTGAGGTACTAATTGCCATACTTAAAGTCGATCAAATTCGTAAATCTCATCTTGCATGGCCTGAAACTAGCAATCTTCAGTTATTGCAGATTTGAAGTTCTTTGGTTCGACTTTGGACAGTACAGAGTTATACAAGCACCACAAGGCATTGGTTGCAAGTTGTTTTCTGGTGGATACCGGTCGAGATGGATTTCCAATAATATTATCAAGCGGGTGATCTTCGCTCTATTTCCCGAGATGATGAAGTGTTTGAGTGACATAAGGAGATTCTGCTGAACTAAGATCCCCGGATGAGGATGCTTCAGAATTAGGTTCTGGAGCAAACACGTTTATGAAGGAATCCTTGTCAACCGGAGCAAAAGGATTGTCTTCCCTAATAGTAGATTCAGTTGCAACGCCCTGATGTAAACTTGGAGATTGTAATGCCGAAGATGACGGTGAAGGACTTGGAGAAGGTGCATCTTGATCAATGGTAGTAGATGAAGGTGTACCGGCTGAATTGACTGGAACTAAAACTGTTGGAGCAGGAGAAACTGGTCTTTTAACACGAGGAGGGTCTAGGTATTCATTGAACATCAGTTGAAAGAAAATATCCAGTTTTTTATTTGTAGGGGGTACATAAGGTGCTACAGGAACCGGATTGGGTACGAGCCCTGAACTTATTTGTCCAGGCGTCATAAATGTAGGAGCGGGTCCTGTACTTAGTTGCACAGGAGCCATTTGCTCAGTCAGCTCATCGAATTGAACGTGAATAGTTTCCATGATTCGTCGGGTTCTTTTGTTGTAGATTCTATAACCTTTCTGGCTTGGTGCATAACTAACGAATATTCCAATATCAGCTGTTGGTTGTAATTTTCCAAGATATTCGCTGTCATTTGTAGGGTAACAAAGAGCACCAAAGACTCTGAAAAGGGTAAGATCAGGCTTCTTATCATGCACCAGCTCATATGGGGTTTTGATATGACGAGTGTGAATAAGAGATCGGTTTTGGGTGTAACAAGCAGTAGCAACAACTTCTGCCAATAGAAACATCGAGGCCTTAGAAAATATCAACATTGTCCTGGAAACCTCAACAAGAGTACAAATCCGTCTTTCGACAACGTCGTTCTGCTGTGGAGTCCTCGGAATTGTCTTTTGGTGAAAAATGCCAACACGTTCATAATATTTAGTAAATTCCTTATTGACAAATTCTATACCATTATCGGTACGGATGTATCTAACAGTTTTGTTGAGACCCACTTGTATTTGCTTCAGAAATTTGATGACGACCTCTGGGGTTTCATCTATCGATCTAAAAAACTTAACCTAAGTAAACCGAGAGTAATCATCAACGATGACTAAGCTGTATTTCTTCCCATTAATCGTTTGCACTCGCATCGGTCCACATAGATCCATATGAAGAGTATTAAGAACTTCCAAGTTGGTGTTTTCAATTTTGGGTTTGTGGGTATGCTTTTTGCTTTTTCCTAGTTGACATAAGGAGCAAAGATGATCTTTCTCAAACTTAAATCTAGGTAAACCTCTGACTAAGTCCTTTCTTGCAAGGTCATTGATGGTACCAAAGTTCAAGTGGTTCAAACGATGATGCCACAACCATGATTTGTTCCTGGAGGCTTTGGACAGTAAGCAAATTGGGGAGGACTTCATCATGTCTTCAACTGAGATAGTGTACAAATTAGAACCACGAGATATTTTAATTAATTCAACACCATCGGTATCTCAAACATAATAAGAATGCTTCCTGAATGCATCTTCTAGATCAGAATCGCAAAATTGTCTGACAAAAAACAAATTGTGTCCCAGTCTTTCTACATAGTATACCCTAGAGATCATACTGTCACCAATCACATAATCTCCGTAACCCATGAAAGAACCAAAGTGATCATTCCCAAATCTAATTGTCCCGATGAACTTTTTCACCAAATTCCTAAGCCGTGAGCGATCCCCCGTCATATGTTTTGAACAAACTGAGTCCAAATACCAAAGGACGATCTGTACGACCTACATTTGAAAACAAACGAAGATGGAGAGTTTGGAAAGTCAGATCCCCAATTTTGGTTGGGCTCTTGTTGGTTAGCACTAGGAATGGCCTGATTCTTAGTTTGCTTAGCAGATACTAATTTAGGTTTAGTGAGCCTAGTTAAAGGGCACTGTTTTTTTAAAGTGAATATTCTTCCCGTGCGTCTCCATTAATGACCAACACTAGTAAGAACTTTTCCTGTGGCTTTCCATACTTACCTAACTTGCTTAGGTTTCTAAACTTGCTTAACTTTGTGCATAACATTTTTAACAGAGGGGGATGCGTTCATAGAGTAAAAATAATCAACCACACACATATCATGATTTGTAGAAATTAAGCATTTGTTACATGTTTGGCAAACAGAATGAGAATTCGAATTAATTACAGTACGCTTAGAGCTAATACTAGAATCAACATGATTCGTGGTTTTCAAACTAGACTTATTGGTCCTAGTGTGTTCTTCTACTTTCTTCTTGTTGACACTTTTAGCCAGCGAGATCTTATTTTTCTTGGTATTGCTCCTAGGCTGTGATCCGCTAACATTAGTGCAACTGTTTACTCCTGTAGGTGGAAGCACAGGGACATTAGTCTTCTGAATGTTTCGTTTCTGTACATGTTTTGTGTGTTATTATTTGACGTTACACATTGATCGTTAAAAGTAACTTGGTTTTTCTTATTTAAAGGGGTATAGGCATGCTTTTTATCTTTTTGAATGAAGTCTTTAGGACAAGTGCCAATCGCATATTCTAATAGTTCTTGAGAGTGTTTAGTATAAAGGCAAGCAGATGCAAGTGATCTATCTAATGGTGTTTCAACCTTAGCCTCCTCTACTATCTCGCAAAGGGTTTCTACACTTTCCTTAGGATGTTTGAGATAATGTAGATGAACTTTCCTGTTGTTCCTATTATGAGGGGGAATTGGTTCAAAATCTATAGCATACCTACCAGGTGCAAGAATTCTTGGTTTTACAGACTCCATAGTGTTGCATTTTAGATTTTCATGTATTTGGGCTTTCAGATTCTCATTTTTAGTTAGCAAGGCGGTTGTCTGTTCTATATGCTTAGCACGCGTGATCTTAATAGAATCGTACAATTCCTTGTGATGTTGTTTAACTTTTTCATTCTCTGCCCTAAAAAGCTCATTTTGTTCTTGAAGAACGGTGACTTTTTTAGTTAATTGAGTGATGTGAAAATCTAAGGTCCTGAAATCAAGAGTACGGTCTGCTTCACTACGGGTCTCTTTCAATTGATAGATTTGCATTCTCAATTTTTTGATGGCGTTGTCCTTTCCTTGAATGGAAGCTTTCATTTTTTCGATTACAAAGAATGATTCAAAATCAGGAGTATCTCGAGCGGGTGGAGATGGGTCGTTTCTAAAATTTTCTTTAAGGTTTTGATACTTTAACTGTAAATTTAAGTGATTAACCTCGAGATTGGAAAAACGTTTTACTAATTCAGTGTGATCATATTTTTGAACCTTATCTCATAATTTAGAAAGCTCTTCTTTAAGTTCCAGACAACGTCTTTGAACAATGGTGTGGGCTTCATGCATTTCAGTAAATCTAGATACAGTAAGCTCAGAATTCGTTGCAACATAAAACACTTCTTTAGACAAGCAATCAACAATTAAATTATCATTTGCAATAAGAAGATTTTTCTGCTCAATCTCATCATGCTTCTTATTTACAACATTTTTGTCAACTTCAGCTTCTAACTCTTCAAAAATGTCTTTTATTTCTTTAATTTCTTTAGTTAAAGCCTTTTGAATTCCCTCAAATTGTTCTTTAAGTGTTTTGAAGAATGGAATGACCTCAGTGAGATAACATTCCTTGGTTTGTTCAAAACCCCTTTCCCCTTCAGTGAGCCTCGTTGGTGTAATTCTCTTTCAAGTAATCATGTGGTGCAATCTTAACTTTCTTTTTCACACACTCTGGGTCTTTCATTTTGTCATTCATTTTCTTCCTAGTGATTTCAGCTATCTCTAGGGTATCCTCTGAGTTATGCACTATGGCCAGGACATGATTGGTTTTGAAAATTTCATGACCATTATATAGAGCAGGCTGAACTTGCTGAGCACGGGTTAGGCATAAGGGGTTCTTGTAGCCAATAGCTATCTTATTCTGTTCATCATAATAGGGCTTTGGTTTCCACAACATGTGAACTGTTTGAAGAGACTGGTCTTGTTTGTATAATTTATCCTCGACCTTTTCTTTTGAAGCTTTCATGTCTAAAAATTCTTCAAGGTAGTTATTTTCTTTCTATTTAAAATCCTTTTTCAAAGACGTAACTTCTTCTACTATTGACTTGTTATGGTTAATGGTAGAGGTAAGTTGCAATTTTACAGAATGAAGTTCCCTTTTCAAACTTTCTTCTTTACGATTACGGTCAGTGATAACTATTCTTAATTGTTCATTAATATTTTGTTCTCTTTCTGTTAATTCAAACTTGGCCCATCTTTCATACAGTTCAACTTGTTCCTTATATGTTGCAAGTTCAGCAGTCAATGAATTATCACTTACATTGTTCTATGTGGTTACAGAGACGCATTTGGCAGACGGTTCATATATACCATTTAACATCATCATGTATGCATCATTTGGTACAGAAGATACATTACTTTGTACAACTGGCACTGCGTTGTCCTTTACATACTGATTATACAAAATTATAATACTATCACTCGTATAATCAGCATGTGAGTCAACAACGTAGTTAGGTTGTACATCATCATGCATCTCGTGTACTTCATGATGTTCACAAACAGCATCCTGATAATGATCATGATCGTGTACCTCAGATAGAATGTCCGAATCATAAGACGGACTGGCTTCATCATAAACCAGATCTGTGGATGATAGATTTTCCATGAACATAGTCTATGCAGTAGGAGCCTCATCCACATTAGAGTAAAAAGCATCATAATCATCAGCTTGAAACACATTATCCACATTAAGTGCTAAATCATGCACTGGTTGCTCATCCACATCCTTATCAACAGCATTGTCTTGTCCACCTGCAAGAAACAGCAACTGCTCTTCATCCAGTGCACCCCATTCTCCTAAGCTTGCATCGGCAACATCTTGTCTTTAAAGTATTTGGAGTTTTGTGGCCGCTTGGGCTGAGTGCAGTTCCTTGCTATGTGGCCTATACCGTTGCACTTGTAGCACTTAATCTGTCTTGCTTGACCTGGATTTGCATTCCCAACTCTATTCTGAGCTCCCCCATATCCAGCTGCACCTGCACCTCGTGCAATATTCCCCTGACCTCTATTATGTCGACCCTAAACATTCTGAACCACAACCTTGCCGTCTTGAACTGTAGCTTGGTTCCTTGTATTTGATAAAGTTCTAAGTTGATTGTTTATTTGAGGTAGGTATGTTTTGTATGATTAGGTGAGTAGGGCAAGTGTGTTGGTTAAGTTTTCAATTAAGTTGTCAGTTGGAAAGAGTCTTGAATCAAGTGGAGTGTTGTCTGCAAAGTATGGTGGAACATATGTGGATGGTGGAGTTGTAGATGATTGTGAATAGTACTGATGGTGTGAAACATTAGACATTAAGGTAAGAGGATCCACGATGTGTTGAGTGAATCGATCCAACATCATTTTGTTCTCATTTGCATGTGCCTCGTGTTGCTTCAGATAAGCATACAACTGATCATAGTTGGATTCTCTCAATCCTCTGTTTAGTTTCACTGCTGTTACAAATCGACCCCATTCAGGCAACATATTGTTAACAAACTTTGAGTTCAGCTGCATTCTGGACATGGTCATCTTGATGTTCCGCATGTCATTGATGATTTTTTGGCAAACCGAGACATAGTAGTCCATGACAATAGTATTCTCTTTTTTTTTGATGAAAGTGTTCAAAATCATCATATAGTTGTGATTCCCGGTCTTCTTTAGTTAATTCCGAACCTTCCAGGAGCATCTTCACATTATCCCATATGTCCTTTGCATCTGTGTAATGATTAATAAGAGTGTAGATTTCCTTTGGTAACCCTTGAAGTAGGATGTTTGTTGCCCGAATGTCAGCGTTATACATATCCTTATCTTCAGGTGAAAGATCTGAATAGACTCGAGCTCATTCGGGACCAAGTTGTTGGGCACCTTCCGTTCCTTCAGTAAGTGTGTCTCTAGTAGTCCCCATCTGAAATGGTCCTTCATCAATTGACTTCAGGATGTCTACCCCATTCTCTTTTCCCCGACAATACAATCGAATACGTTGTTGCCATGATTTAAAGTCAGTCCTATCAAGCATAGGTGGTCGGGTATCAAAACCGGCACATTGGATGTCTTCCGAAAGTGGTGATTGATTGAATGAAATGGTGAATTGTTGTTCAAGCTTGTTAGGATTACAGGTTGAAATTAGTCAATTTGAAGAAACTTAGTCCAAAAGTCCAAAAGTCCATAACTCGCTACCTTGTAACTCGCTGGGTAGAGACTTGATAACTCGCTAGCAAGAAAGACAATTGGTAGAGTTTCCTTTCTTAACTCGCTAGTATAAAGATCTTCAAAAACCTGTAACTCATTGCCTTCAACTCGCTAGCAACAATATTCAATAACCCTGTAACTCGCTACCTTCAAACCTCGCTAGAGGAGTGTTTGACAACATCGCTAATCAAAAGATAATTTTTGGAAGTTTTCTGTTTCACAAGTCCGCTAGAAAATATCACAATAAACTTGTAACTCCTAGATCCGGAACTCGGCTAGCTGCACGAAAGTTTAACATCGCTCCTAACACGCTGGAAAGACTTGATCAACTCGCTAAAGCAAGAAATTAAATGGACAGAGTTCCTGTTCACAAGTCGCTAGAAAAATAGTCTTCAATTAACCTGTAACTCGCTAGAATCCAACTCGCTAGAGCTTACCTGAAGAGAAGGTTAACGGCCGCGCTGGCCGATAACTCCGCTACCGAGCACAATGAAGTACAAGTCGCTGACACAGTACTTTCTGACACACACTGTACTATTCTAACAACTCGCCAGTTCAGTACCCTAACTCGCTGCGAAGAACTTCAAACAGTAACTTAACTCGCTAGATAGAAAAATTTGGTTTTTCACCTAAAAACACCTAAAAATCACCCTTTTGAACATTTTTGCCTGGTTTCTTTTGCACAACTTGGTACTAGAAGGCTATAGCAACTATAAAAACATGAACTTTAACATCACAAACGTCAAGATCAAAGAAAACCAAGAACAAGAATATAAACCTTCAAAAACTAAACTTTTGATCTAAATTAACCAAGAAAATGCACACATAATCTAGCTATCATTCCATGTGCTCTGATACCAATTGTAAGATATTGGAAATCATAACACAATTAGATGACTAGTGGATTAGCCAAGTTCTAGAGTGAGAAAGTAAGAGAGAACTTTCTAGAGAAAGAAAATAAACTTATATTATGTAAATGAGTAACCCACCTCTTCCATGACATGGAAGAGGCTTATATAGTGACAACAAAACCTACCTTAAGGCCTTGGTAGTGGGCTTACTCATTGGGTTTAATACTTGGCCCATTACCGAATGTTATACATTAAATGCTTAACTACGAGCTACAATAAATGGTAAAATACATGGGGTGACCGAGTCTTTTTCTAATATCTAACAGTCTTCAACATATCCTTGATCAGAAAGAGTTGAACATGAGACAACGTCGTTGGCTAGAATTGCTCGCAGATTATGATTGTAAGATTCGTTACCATCCTGGAAAGGCAAATGTTGTAGAAGATGCCTTAAGCCGGAAGGAACGAATCAAACCACTCCGAGTTAGAGCATTAGTCATGACCCTTCACCCAAAATTACCATCACAAATCCTCGAAGCCCAAACCAAGGCAATCAAAGAAGAGAACATCAAAGCTGAGAATTTACGAGGAATGGACAAAGCATTTGAAGTATGTCCTGATGGAACCCGATGTATCAAGAATCGAAGTTGGTTACCACTCTTTGGTAATTTGAGAGACTTGATCATGGATGAATCCCATAAATCAAAGTATTCCATTCACCCAGGTTCTGACAAGATGTATCAGGATCTAAAGAAACTCTATTGGTGGCCTAACATGAAGGCAATCATCGCTGAGTATGTTAGCAAGTGTTTAACATGCTCTAGAGTTAAAGTAGAATGTCAGAAGCCATCTGGCTTACTAATTAAACCAGAGATTCCTACATGGAAATGGGAAAGAATAACAATGGACGTCGTTACAAAACTACCCAAAACATCCAGCGAACATGACACAATTTGGGTCATTTTAGATCGCCTTACCAAATCAGCATATTTCATCCCTACTAGAGCAACAGATAGTATGGAAACCCTTACAAGGTTGTATATAAAGGAGATAGTTTCATGGCATGGAGTGCCGATATTCATCATCTTGGATTGTGACAGTCATTTCACATCCAGATTCTGACAACCAATGTAGGATGCTTTAGGTACTCAATTAGACATGAGTACAGCATATCATCCAGAAACTGATGGACAAAGTGAAAGAACCATCCAAACACTCGAAGACATACTTCGAGCCTGTGTTATAGATTTTGAAAAAGGATGAGAGAGACACTTACCACTGGTAGATTTTTCTTACAATAATAGTTACCATGCCAGTATTAAGGGAACACCATTTGAGGCACTTTTTGGTAGAAAGTTTTAATCACCTGTCTGCTGGGCCGAAGTTGGAGATGTCCAACTTACGGGACTAGAGATAATCCATGAAACCACCAAAAAGATAGTACAAATCTGACAACACTTGCAAGCTACAAGAGACCGGCAAAGGAGTTATGCCAATATAAGGCGAAAGCCTTTGGAATTCCAAGTTGGAGATCGTGTTATGTTGAAAGTGTCACCTCGAAAAGGTGTCATTCAATTCGGAAAGCGAGGAAAGCTTAACCCCCGGTACATTGGACCATTTAAGATCCTTAAAAGGGTCGGCCCAGTGTCATACACACTTGAGCTTCCTAAAGAACTCAGTAATATCCACAATACCTTCCACGTTTCTAATTTAAAGAAATGCCTATCTGACGAATCTCTCGTCATTCCAATGAAAGAGCTTCGGCTTGATGACAAACTTAACTTTGTAGAAGAACCAGTGGAAATCATTGATCGAGAAGTCAAGCAACTAAGACCAAGTCGTATCCCTATAGTCAAAGTAAGATGGAACTCTAAAAGAGGAGCAGAATTTATGTGGAAACGCGAAGATCAAATTCGTGCCAAGTATCCATATTTATTTCCAAACATCACTCCAACATCCAACTAAATCTCGGGACGAGATTTCTTTAAGGTTGAGAGACTATAACAACCCACAATTTTTCTCTATGTAATTATCCATCTATTAAATTAGATGCAATTTTCCTCAGTATGACTTCCATCTATTAAATTAGATGCAACCATTTTCACGGGAATATTTTTTTGCTTTATTCCATCCATAATGTAACGTAACTTACATTACCAAAGTAAACGTGCTCACACAACCACCAATGCCAATTTCATGAATGTTTATATTAAGTAAACGTTTTAAAATGTCAAGCAATATGTTTTAAACTCCATTTTTACCATACATTATCTATTTAACGTACCATTCATAAAATTTATTAAGAAACAAACATTATACGTTAACGTTTATATCAAAACCCTGATTTTATGTAATGTTTTCATATAAACCAAATGTACAAGATAATAAGGCATGTGTACAAGTTATCAATACATGAAATTCAAATATCTTTTCCCTCCAAAACCATGGTATAACTTCTTTAAGCTCAAAGTACAAACCAATTATGCATGATATTCAAAACATGCATTTTCCCTCCATTTTTAAGGCATTTCGTACCACCTCTTAAACACAACTTACAAGCCTTTCATGCACAACATTAAAACACTAATTTCCCTCTAATCCTAAACACTAGCTCGTCACTAAACCCTAATCCTAACCCTAACCCTAACCCCAGATGAAACCCTAACCAACCCTAACTAGTTTTAAGACTAAACTAACCAAGAAACAACCCTAACTCCACCATGAATTCACCACCACATCACCACCAAGCACCTCAAGCACCTCTATGAATCACTACCATGTGACCTACTTGCCCCCTTACCCTCCAAGTTACCTCGTTACCACCTTGGTATGCCGAGCCCTCTCCCACTACCATACACCTCTCTTGGCTATTTACCTAGCTTCTAATACTCACTACTAGCTTATCTTAGTCACCCCTAGTAGCCCTTGGTCACTACTCCACTCAAAACCCTTGGGCACCAAGCCTTTCGTACCCTATAAATAGCCGAGACAAACACACCCTCATATCTTACCATTTAAACTCAAAACTACACTCAAAACATGTTCTAGCCATGTCCTAGGAGGATTAAGAAGGAAGTTTAAGCTAAGAAGAAAGCCAAGGTTAAAGAAGAAAGGTCTTGAAATCATATCCAAGTGTTCGAACCCAAAACAACCTATTTTTGACCCATTTAAGCTTTTGTAAGTCTTCAATCTGTTTTATAAGTTCCTAATGTGTTATAGATCTTTAATAAACTCTTATGGATCATATATAAGCTACTTGTTTAAGCCTTGGACCACAAACCCACACGATTTGGTTTTCCTAAACCAAACGAACCCATTTTGGGATTTCTAGCTCACAAGCTCATTTCATAAGCTACAAACTTGTAAAACCAACTTATTTTAACTTATAATAATAAGCTATAAGCTGCAAATTGAAATCGGATTTCAAAAATACCAAGTTTATGATTTTTGGACTTAATTCGCAAATGGTTTCATGCAAAGGGGTATATATTGTAAATTTCTAAAACTTATAAACTGGAGGGGCTGAAAATGTAATTATCCTAAACTTAAAACCCCAAGGGCCTGTTTTGCCAACTTTCAAAATTAAGGGTTAAATTTATATAAAGTTATATATAAAGGATTAAATTTTTAAATATTATATACCAAAGGTATATATTGTAATTTTTGTATTCTCAAGGGTATAAAATGTAATATTTTTATATTAATTATAAAAATATATATAAACATTATAAGACTCGATTTTATTTAAAACCAACACATTTATCTTTATCAATCATCGATCGAAACATTATAAATCAATTATGTAATATATTTAACATAATTTATCATCCACTAGCTTTTAAAGAAACTTAAAAAGATAAAATCTTCTCTTTTAAACTATAACGTATCACGTTACTAGGGAATTTCATGTGAGGGGATTTCATTTGGGTAGACGTTTTGACGAGTTGCTGGATTTACAATTTAATGTGTCCTAGCTCCTCAAACGTTTACTACATGACCTCTGGATTATGATAGCCCGAACAGTGATACGATGATTTCACAAACTAATTAACCAAAATCATTTACGTTAAACTTTATGAAATAAAGTTTTGAAATATAAACAATCGAACTAAGACTTGACATATTACCCCAAGTTTCGTGACGAAACTGTTTACTTCCATTTGAGTCACTTTTGACATCAATCAAATTACCTTATCAAGGTGAGTTCATAATCCCACCTTTACATGTTTTCTAAACCCCGTGGGGGGATACATGCTATAAACCATGAATACAAGTATTTTCCAACTGTATGCTATCCTGATATATTATTGCCTAAGTTTACCTTTACTGCCAATATCATTTAATCATGAACCATTAATCACTTGCGAGTAAACGTGAATATTATGGATAGATCTATTGGGATTGACAAATCCCTTTTGTGTTTACCTGTACATGAGGTAATCAAACGCACTATATTTAAGAATAATTGGTAACTTTGCCAAGTTACCTTTCCAATAGGACATTTGTTCCTAAATAATGTCATTGAGGTGATTTCCATATTAACGTGTTGGTGTCATGAGCTTAGGGCAATAATACTATTTTTCATGATAATTGAAATTGTACAATTATTACCACTTATGATGACTTGTATTCAACTATTATATTTCAAACCTATGCATTTCACTCAACCTTTGTGTTGACCTTTTTAGCATGCTTATCTCAGGTAATTGAGCAACCTATGGCACAGAGCAGCATTGGACTTGAGGACGTCCAAACTTGTTATCATTCAAACTCTATGTTTTTCATATGTATTTTGGGACCTCCTTTTATAAAACTCTAAAATAATATTGATTGATAACTAAATTTTCCAAAACGTCTCTTTTGAGTCGTTTTCTATGATTATGATTATTGATTCATGAAGTAATACCCCAAATTAGTTTCCGCTGCTATATGTCAAATAAGGGGGTCTTACAATTGAGATTGCCAACCTTGATGTTTTTATTCATGTGGTATTATTCCTAAGTCAAATATTTGCCATTAATATGTGCTCCTCTTCTTTTGCTCAGTTTTGTTACACATTTAATGCACGGGTTTGTTAGTGTACAGGTTGAGCAATTATGAATAGGTTGAGGATATCTTGGTGTAAGAGCCAAGATGACAAGAGGATTGGACATGTTTGAAGATGTCCAAACAGCCTTTGATGGGGCTTGAGTCTAACTTAAAGACTCGTTTAAAAAGAAAAGTGCTTTTCGGGAGATGACCCGACCTATCCTTTTAATTGTTTTATTTCCTTTCTGAATTTTTAGTTGGTTTTGTATATTTCTTACTTGGTTTTGCAGGTTCTCTCTGCAAGGGGATGGAATTCGAGGTCACATAGACTCGTGTTATGTGGTAATTTAGTTGCTAAATAAATAACAACTACATCGTAAATCATATGGTTACGGCGTAAGTCATATGGTTGCGGCGTAATGGTTTTATTGGTTAAACTGTAAATGGATCTAATAATTTTTCAAATTTGACAAACTACATAATTATGGCGTAACTCATCCCATGGGTTATACCGTAATTCCTTACTACAAATCTTAAAATGTATGAAATTTTTAGAAAACTGTTTATATTTAATAAATGAACTTTGTGGGTATGTTTGCTGGAAACCCTTACGAGACTTCACTCGTCCACCTGGGCTACCAAGTTGTTTAAAAGGATTGTTGCATACGCTAAATGCAATCATGATTCCTACGAAAGTGAGTTATGTTTATTTTGTATTGTTTTGTATATTTTGTGCTATAGTACTTTTCTCTGGGTTTATGCCTTTGGTATTACTCTTTCTTGTAGCTATATAGGTAATGCACATGGAGTGGTGCTAGGATGCTAATCAAGCTGCAAGAAAGCATTTCAAACCGGACTAGTTGGATGCTATACAGGCTGTTGATGGGATGTTTGTGAGTATGGATGTTGCTCGAGAAAGCAAACTTGAAGCATATCTTAGAGCATTTTGTCTCTTCAGCATACCGAGAAAATCCAAGGGAGTTTTCCGTTCCATTTCTAACCCTTTCTATTTTGTTTTTATATGCTTAACTTTGACTCAAGTGAGGGGGAAGGGATTAGAAATAAACACCTATTTGATTGTTCTTGCCTTTATTTTTATAGTTTTTCTGAAAAATGTTTCATCTCTAAAATTTTGACATGTTTTTATTACTTAACTAGTTAAGACTTCACTGAGCACACCTACCCTTTATATTTCATTGTGTGAGGATAAGCCTTCCCGTTTTCCCCTTATACATAAATTCAATAAAAATGAGTGTGCCAGTGGCTGTAGTAAACTTTAGAACTTGACCTGATATATCTTTTTAAGACCACTAAAATGAGCATCATGCCTAGTGTAATCGGTGTAGTTGTGATAAAAGGAAAATTTTAGGATTAACCTCAAATAGCCCATCCATTTTATGTTATGTTTGTGTATATTGACTTTTCACACTAATTAGTCAATCCCCCTGTTAAACCCTTTTGTTGCACTCACTTTTAGTGCAAGATACCCCTAGTACAACATGTTGAGCCATTCCTTGTGTTAAACCCATTATATGTTAATTTCGTTACACCAATCGCCTAACCTACCCTGTAGTTTCTTTAATGTCCATAGTCGGGGAGTTTCTAGTTTATTTTGGTTACACTAGTGAAAGTTATGGGTTAGGATAGAGGGTATTCAAAAAAGTCGGGTTTGGAAGATAGTTGATCTCATGTAGGGGATACTCGTGTATATATGTGTCTGTATTGTTATTTCCATTTCATTGTATCCTTATTTTGCATGATTAAAAAAATAAAAAGATAAAAAAATATAAAAAAAGAATAAAGAGCATGCAAGCAAGAGTTTATTAGTTGTTTATAGCTGATAAAAAAAAATTATAAATCAGCTTTATTATGTTGTATTGTGGTAGTATTCTTGCCTTATGCAGCTGGCGATGATTAGTCATTCCCGTTTTAATCTATGTAAACGGGTAGTTCTTATAAAACCCTGTCATTTCTATCTCTCCTTTCTATTTTAAGTCTACATTTATACAATGTGGGCATTGTACATCTCAAATTAGGGGAATGGAGATAGAAATGAGATATTTGGTTAGATTATGTACTGATTTTACCTAAAATTTTAATATATTTTTTTGCACATAATGAAGGTCGAGTTAATGCATCTACTTGCCTAGTTATGGAGATTATTAGGCATTACACTTTATTTCATACGTATTAACTCGTGTATTAATGAAGACCCCTTGACTTTTGACCCTTGATTTTTTCCATATGGGATTTGAATGCAACCAGTGACGGGGAGATTGTGGACTTAGAAAACTATTTGTTTTGTGTTTTTATTTAACGTCAATTAAATGTGCATCTCATGTTTTTACCCTACCCTTATCATTCTTAATTCTAACCTCTAGCTTATTCGAGTTAAGGAATTGAGCAATCACATGTGTCTCGTTCATGGATTTGAACGAGCATTTATGGTTTTGTCGCCTTTTCTGGAATTTTGGTATTGGTAAAGATTACCTTATAAGGATGATTTACCCCGTAAGCCTTTGTGTGTGTCAACCCATTTGCCTTTTTAAACAGTTGCATCTAGACTCTAGTGGTGGAGATTAGTAACCCTGCCAAGCTTATGATAGAATACTCGCCATGACTGAGCAGTTGAGTGATCACCAAAAATGAAACACGTAGATTAGTGAGAGTATGAGTGTGATTTGTTTTTTCTTTCATAAGGTGCTCGGTTTGGAATTTTCTGACATAGGAAAATTTTAAATTCATATCTTCCTGGATAACTTGGGAGATATCTTGTTGAGAATTATTTAAAAAGTTCTACTCGAGGGTAAGTAGAAGTCAAGTGAGGGGATATTTGATAACATCAAATAGTTAATACTTTTATATATCAAATTCTCGTGTTTACTGCCTTGTTTTATATTATTTTTATAAGAATCTATAGTTAATTCGTTCATATTTCAGGTTCAGGTAATTAAAGGCATTAGAATGGAAAAGATGCGGAAAACGGACAAAATAGACAAAATCCAAGAAAAACCACATTATGAAAGAATTACGTCGTAATTAACCCATTGTAATTACGCCGTAGTTAATTATTAGTAGCAAAGAATTATGCTGACGAAGAATTACGGCGTAACTGGCCCGCAAGAGTTATGCCGTAATTAATCATTGCTGGAGAGGATATTATGCTGACAACGAATTACGGCGTAACTGGCCCACATGAGTTACGCCGTAATTATTTTTTATACTAAATGATGGAATGCCGCGTCAGATGAGTTACGGCGTAACTCGGTCGATGCAGTTACGCCGTAATTATGACACGACCAGGGACTGTAAGTGTGCAAAAGTAATAATGTATGGAGGATTAAAGCATTTACGTCAAAAATGACGAGGGGGTATTCCTGCCAAAGTTCCAAAGTTTCTAATAACTATATATATGAATTCATTCATTCATTCCTACTGGTGGTTTTAGCCGCAAGAAAGAAAAGGGAAAAAGGTTTTCGAGCAGTTGAGTAGGGCAAACCCTTCGGGGTTTGCCATAACATTTGACTAAATGATCACGAGCACTAGTCTAGCACAATTTGTAATTATACTTCAACTTTTCGTGGTCAATTTAATTTAGTTATTTTGACTTATTAGATCTAGCAATATAATCGTTGATTGCGTGATTATTTATTATGCTTTATTTATTGTTCGTCATCATTTATTTTATTAATTATCTTCTTGATTATTATTTTATGATTATGTTGTCCTTTTTGCTTCCTTAATAATTTATATAGTATTCTTATTGATCCTGGTATTCCTGTCTAAGTTTTGATTTGAGGTTGAGTGTGCGCTAATTATTAAGTGATCCTGTTAACCCTAGCGCGTGAAATTAACGGCGAGATAACCAATCCTAGTAGTTGTTCGACCTACACCTCATTAGGAGAGCCCTTAGCATTAAATTCTTGGTTAGGAGTGCGAGCTAATAGGAGACCACCTGTTAGAGTAAAGTATATCTCATAGATCATTCAGAATCCTTAATCACTGTGAACTGAGAATAGGTTAATACTCCTTGCGAGTCCATTCCACTTAGTAAACATAGGTTAGGTTACAATTGCAAAATTGGACCTAATGATTTTAGACCCCCTCTAAGGCTGTGATTAGACACTGCACATAAGATCATAATAATTAAATGTGTTCATCCTTTCTAGTTGCCTGCCACTATTCCAATTCCCTTTTCGACAGTAAGGCTTACCACCAAATGATCTTTCTAAAACTCAAAATGCTTTCTTTATTATTTTCTTAGGTAGATTGCCATTACGATTAGATGATTAAAGACACGAATCGTTCTTTGGGTCGACACCCATACATACCAATCACTACACTATACACGATAGGGTACACTGCTTTTTAGTACGTAGGAATAGTCGAGGTAGTTAGGATTTTATAAATGTAAAACTTGACGTAGTTTCTTTTAAATGAAATCACGCATCAAGGACATTTGTAGAGAAGATCAATGTATCTTTCTCAAGCTTGATACAATGTCTCATCACCTTCCTGCTTGAAGTTATGGATCTCTTCAAGTTGTTTTGTGACTTTGGGCGGTGGGGAATACCTCTGGATGAAGGCTTTCTCGAGCAAATCCCAAGTGTTGATTGTTCCAGCAGGTATCCTGTCAAACCATCTCTTCGCATCACGAGTGAGTGTGATAGGGAATATGCATATCATAACCGCAACTCATGGTATCTTGAAAAGGCTAACGATGTTCAAAACCTTCTCCACGTGTTCATAAGCGTCATCATTCCTATTTCCTGAGAATGTGTCCTCCCTAAGCTCCCTCATGAACTGGCTCTTTATCTCAAAGTTGACATTGTTCCCGATAGCAGGTTTAACTACGCTCGGTGTCTGGTCACCTCTGGTAATGCCAAGTATTGTTCCATGGTGAGAGCATCGATGCCAACTTCACCCATTTTTCTACCTGAAACTTAAACAAACAAAATTAGTAACTTTAACAAAATTTAAAGCTAAAATAATAGAAAATGCAATTATTACAGAAATTCAAATTAAAACTGATTTTAGCTCTCCGATAGTGATGCTAAAAACTTGATGCGTGTTTTGTTTGCAATTAACAAGTTTTAATATTTGTAAAACTCGTTTATCTAAGGGTCAACAAACGCACTAACTGGCAGAGAACCCGATCGTGTGTAGTGTATGATTGGTAAATCCGAGGTCGTCCTAAGAGCTAAGTGTCAATTATTAATTTGAATTTAAAAGGCAGTTTTGATTTAATTTTAAGAGATGCAAGTAAAACAAATGCTGGAAATAAATTAGAGATTGAATCAAAGAAGAGAAATGTACTAGCCTAGCTATTTCTTTACTATTGGGCTTATGATGTTTCCTAGTGCAATGTCTAATTACTATTTATTTAGGTGGTCCTAAATTCACTAAGTCCGATTTGTTATCATGACCTAGCCTAAAATTCCTATGATATCAACCCCGTTAGTCACGGTAGTCGGGTATCTAGTTCATAGTGATTAAGCTCCCAACTATCCTAAAGACCTGTTTAAGTGTCGACTTTCCCACTACTCGACACTAAACCCTAATAAAAGGATTTCTCGCGCTTTATAAGTGCCTATTCTAATGTAGGCAGTAATACGTCAATCCCTTACACTAACAACAAGAGTAACCTTGTTCCTAGTATCCGAATAAACTACCTTTCAACTTGGTTAGCCTACTAAATAACTTAAAGGGATCTACATTAGCCTTAACACTACCATAATGTGGGGATCAAACAACATGCATATAGGATATCCTAAATAAACGATAATCTACAATGAAAACAATCATAATTACAATAATAAATTCATAACTAGGCTAGCACTTAAGGTGCTTAGCCACTCATATTAAAGTAAGCAAAAAATATTAAGAAATTAACCATTGGAAAAATTTTAATATAAAATAATTCTACCAGACTTCGATGAATAAAATACAAAAAAGACATTAAAGCTAATCCACCCTTGGAAATGGTGGTGATAGCAGCTAAAACTTCATCTAATGTAGCCCTAACGTCATTTTGACTCCTCGTCTCTAATGTTTGTCGAATGGCAAGAATAGGCCTTGTATTTATAGTTTCGTCTCATCTATGACGTAGCCATAAGTGTTGAGCTACGCCGTTATTCAATAAATGCACCAAGTCCGGTTTTGTCGTTTTGGCTTTGTTTTTCGTCATTTTCTTAGTTATCCGTTCCTGCACAATACAATTAGCAAAACAAGCATATATTTGGCATTTTAAGTCCGTTTTTGGTTATTTTAGCTCGTTTTTAAAGGTAAAAGGTATGTGTAATTAAGCACATACCAAGCCCCTACGGGTCAGCTACGCGTTGTAGTTTATTCCTGGGAAACCTCCCTTGTGCATTTTTCACTATGTACCTTTCCATTTTCGCGTCTTTCCGCTCCAAAGCTCATAATTTCCTAAAAAACGAAATAGGAAGCAATTAAGTACATAATTTAACAGAAATGCAACCATTATGAGCATTTTATAAGGAATTTTCATATTAAAAAGTATAAAGTATTTGATGTTATCAAGGAATACAAGCAAGGGTAACTAAATTTGCTATCGCCCATGTGTTGGCTATGTAAATTATTAGATTTACAGCCCTCATAGATGTTCACTTTTTTCCATTCTTAGTCTTTAATTTAAGCTTCATGTTTGATGTGAATTTTGGTTGTTTGCATACGGATCAAATACATCCCAAAACTTAATTATCAAACTCTCATAAATCCATGTGGTAGTGATATTATATTTTTTTATGTATTTCTGTGTCTTTACTTAAATAATGAGGTTTTTGTCTCTAATGACCAGCTCTGCGTTCAAATGATCAGGCAGCAACAACGATCTTGAGGTTGAAATTTTTTTTTGTTGCCTGATTGCTTGAACGCAAAATTAATCGTTGAAGTATGGTGGGGGGTTTTGCCACTATCATGCGTGCTTGATAAGTAGATAAAATGACTTCTAACTAGGCATATGTGATAGTAACAAAATCCTTATCGTATAATCGAATATTGTTGATTTCTTAAAGAAGTGTCTAATTCCCGTGCTTTTGACTACCAACACTTCATGTGTCGACTATAAGAGATTATCACGAATATGAACAGATTCAGTTGAATTCATGAGCATCTGTAACTTGGCTAGGCAGCCTATTAGGTTTGCAAGCATGGCAGATTTATATTTTTTTCATGACTTTTAGCTTTAATCTCAGCCAACCGAGCCTTAGAACCCATGGCCAATATTTATTGTCAAGTATTCACATGGGACAAGCATTATGGTCTGGCTGTTTTGCTAAACTATTACGCTTTATGTTAGGAAATGTATGTACTTTGTATAGAGACTAGGCTGCGATGAATACATACGAGATTGACTAAAGTTGTGAGCATCCGTGTCTTGGCTAAGCAAATAATTAGGTTTGCAGTCATCACATATGCTCACTTTTTTCAATTCTTGAGCTTTAATCTGAGCCTCCTACTTACTGTGTATTTAATTTGTCCGCATTTGGTTCATTGTTATCGTTGGACTGGGTTAGGAGTAAACCAACGGGTGTTTACAGATCAGATTTTCATCAAGTATCGAAAATATGCAAATGATGACCGAGATGGTGCACTTGCGTATCACTGATTTAACACATAAACAATCCTTACACTGCAATACGAGTTATGGCACTATCACACGTGCCTGTTAAGCAGAAAAACTGGCTTATAACTAGGCATACATGATAGTGACAAAAACCTTATCATAACATCAGATGGTATTGATTCTTTGCTAAAATTTACTATCAATGAATAGGGTGCTGATGGCTAATTTTTTATGCTGGTTGCAAAGACAGGTTTGGTTTCTAAAGTTATTATGTATTGAATTGTTTAACTCACATGTATGGCCCAACTATTTTGATAATCAGCTCTCGCTCTATGCCATTTTAAGTAACGGTTGTGGCAAAGGTACTGTTTTAGCTCTCATAAATTAATGTTGTGGACTGGGAAGTGATGTCAACGACGAAAGAGGTGATGTGTTTGTGTTATGAATCGTTGCATCTATGCTATATCCCTCTTTCATATGTCTAACAAGGCAGTTTGTGATGAACATAATTCTAAGCCTTTTAATTTTAGCTTTACATTAGAGTTGTTTCTGTGCTCGCTGGCTGACATGGAACAAGAATTATGGCCCAACTGTTTGTCTAGGGTGTTCTCGCTTTATGTTATTTTTGGTTATATGCGTTGAGTTGTTGAGGATTTTGTATATGTTGTTTGCTTCATTGTGTTGGCTTACCATAGTTTACATGAGATGTCCTAGCAATTGCAGATTACCTTGATGAGGCTATGACAAATATGAGCAAGTTTGATCAATGGCATGAAAGTCTGTAACTTGGATGGGTGATATGCGTTAAGCTGCTGACAGTTTTGTATATATCGTTTGGTACATTTTGTTTGCTTACCATTGTTTACATGTGATGTCCCACCAATTGCATGCTACCTTGATGAAGATGTGATGAATATGAGCAGTTTCGATTGAAGCTGTGAAAGTTTGTAACTTGGCCAGGAAACCTACTAGGTATGCAACCATGACGGATTTACATTTTTCCAGAACCTTAAGCTCTTATATGAGCGAAACGATCCTTTAAGACCCATGCATGATATTTGCTATTAATTAACATGAGTATAATAATAAATACTGTATGATGCTTGCAAGGAGAGGTACGGTCACATAAAGACTTAGGTAATTTTTTTGCCTAATCTTAATCTTGGCTGAACTTCTCCTTGTAGGCATCGATATTTTCTCGTCCCTTTACGATATACAAAGTATGGCGCTGATGATAGCTTAACTCAATTGAATATGTCGCTCCCATGTTCTATCTTAATTGCAAATTTGAGCCTTATATCTATTTGAAAAAAAGTTTTATAATTTCTCTATACATTCATTTAAACTGATGATACAATTACCTATATGAACATGGCGAGAATGTCATATACGTTCTGCCACATTCAATCTCACAAAATGCCTTGATCATCAGTAGAATGCGTTTTAACAAAGAAGGATGTGGAACCGAAGAGCATGCCGTGACAAGTAATTCGGTGTGAACTATTTTCTCGTCGCAGCCTTTTCAGTTTCCCATCGTTCTTTGTGGACGCCCATCCTATTATTGATCAACGCTTTTTGTGGAATTGGAAATGAAAAGGTGCAAACTGCTCAAGAATAAGAACGTCTAATAACGGTTTGATTGTTGGTTGTGACGGTAGTTAAAAACAGGTTATGATGACCAACTAAGCCCTGATGACTACGGAAATGTTCGGATGTTGGCGCGACATCTGATTTCGGTTGCAACCATACTGTAAACATTCCCTTTGTTTCATTCTTTTATGATGACCAGCTAGGCCCTTGATGACTACAGAAATGTTCGGATGTTGGCGCGACATCTGATTTCGGTTGCAACCATACTGTAAACATTCCCTTTGTTTCATTCTTTGTCAGCCTGAGCCAGTTAAACAATAACGGTTGTATTTATCCTCTCTGATTTTGTTACGTTGTGGATAGTTAGCGTTGATAACATTTGTGCATCGCGTTTTTTCAGAAGACCAATAGCCCATTCCCATAAAGTAA
>BQNB010106784.1:0-13129 GCA_026074375.1 Tanacetum coccineum | reverse complement strand
TCTGATGAAATTTTTTTCAAGTGTGTGACGTTATGATCCGGATGATATTTTGCATAGGTATGTGGTGGTGGGACATGATATAACAACCCAAGAATTTTTCATCAAATGCAAAACCTATTTTACTATTATCACAATTGTACGGGGAATTTTTTTTATATTAGTTGCATTGTCAATATCTTAGTATACAAAGTAACTTGCATAACTAAAGTATACGAGCTCACGCAACCTATCTATGGCAATCTTGTCTTCATATATGTCAAGCAAACATCATAACATGTCAAGTCAAAATCATTATATCCTTATTACAAAGTACATTATTCCTATAATGTACCATTCGCAACATTATATCAAAACGGGCTTTAAACTGTTATCATATACCACTGAACCCTAATCCCATGAAGGAATAATATGTAAAGTGAATGTACAAACTATTAAAGCATATGTACAAGTAATATAACATCTCATTTGAAATATAAACTCACTCCAAGTCAAGTACAAGTTCTCAAAGCATGATGTACAAGTCGTTAATGCACGATATCCAAAATAGCCGTTTTACCTCTGTTTTCCTAAGATTCTTGTACCATCTATCAAGTACAAGTTACAAGAAAGTCATACACTTCAATTACAATTCATATTCATCCTCATTTCATGAAATTACAAGAAATCCAAGTCAGAAACCCTAACTCGAGCTAAATAGTAACCCAAGACCCGTTTATTGATTTTTATCCATTTTAAAGTTCACCACCACTCTTGTAGTAGTTACTACACTCAATATACAATGTGTAAACCCTAATTATTCTATTCATAAGCTCTCATACATATTTTTACACTTAAAACCCTAATTCAAAACCCTAAACCCTAAAATCGAGCTAGTTTCTAAACCATGACCCGTTTCTTTGTTTTTATCCATTGTAAACCTAAACCAATACTCAAATAAGTTGTAATAACATTAATTACAACATTATCCATCATCATTTCATCATTTTACTTCAGCTATATGCAAATCGAATCCAAGAAACCCTAATTGTGCCCTAATTAGAACTTTTGACCTGTTTACTTATTTTTGCCCATTTAAAACCCAAACCGCCTATCAATTCTTGTTATTAATCCTTAATACATGTCTTGTAAACATATATCTATCACTACTAATCAAATGTACACGAATTACAAGCTCAAAAACCCTAAATGAGCCCTAACGAACCCGTAACCTAGTTTCTTTCATTTTGACCCATTTTAACTAATCTTTTTCCAAACAAGCACTTCAATGACAAGCACCACACTCTCCTAAGCTAAATTTTTCATTTATTTTATTGATTAAAAGCTTTCACCTCGGTCTCTTGTATCTTCTGACTCTAGCCGAGGCACATACAATGAAGAAGACAAACACATCAAAGCTACTTCCTAGACTTATTAAACAAACTCATTACACTAGCTTTCCTCAATCACCCTCTTGCCCTTAAACATGTCCTAGATCAGATCTATAAGCGTTCCTTGGCCCCAAGTTCTTTCTTATGTATAAATAGAGAATTAAACTATCATTGTAACTCATCCCTCACTTCCTCCTCTATAATCCACCGATCATAGCAGCAATCTTTTGCTCAATATGAATTCTAAGTGATCTATAAGTCCTAAGAACAGTATAGTGAAGCAAAATAAAAACCAAAAGAAAAAGAAGCCCGGGTGATAACCTCGGGCCGGGGAGTGTTAGTCTAGGCGTACGAAGCTAAAAGTCTAGATTTTCGGACCAGTGGTTAAGTTTTCAACGCTATAACAAAACCCAGGTTTTATCGTCTTTCATTCCTGCTATCTAAACCTTAATAATATTGTTCATAAGATCTTTCATAAAAACTCTTGGTTAAAGTTTCATATCCTCTAATTCGTGTCTTTTCCATTTTGATCCAAAACCGTACACCCGAAACCCTAATTTTATGTTTTTCATAAAACTAAATGTTAATAATTGTTAAATAGTGTTATATCTATCCTAGCATTCTTAAACTTTTTAAAAAAACTACCTTTATTGAATTAATGAAGGAATTTGAACTTAAAACACCGCCGTTTACATTTTGAAGACCCTAATTTATACCACGTTTTGCTTCCTAGCTTAACGGTATCGTTATATTGAACTTTTGTTAAGTTAAACCTTCATATTTTATCTTATATTAATAGGATATAACCTGTAAATATCTTTTGAAATGTTAAAAATAAACTTGCATGGCAATTGGACTTGTTTTGTAAACATTATCCATGTAAAAGGGTATATATCGTAACTTTTTGAAATTAATAACTAGAAGGGCTAAATATGTCATTTGATCAAAGTTATAACTATAGGGGTCTATTATGTCACTTTTCAAAGTACAAAGTTTACTTGGTTTATCTTTTAAAGTTGAAAAGACCAAAGGCGTAAATGTGACTAACTCAAGGGTATTTTTCTGTCTCTTTTTTAATCTAGGGGTCTCAAATTGTAACGTTTTTGAAAAAAGTTTAAAATGTACTTCAAAACATTACAACGACCATAACTTTAAATTATACGCTTTGACGTGGTAACATTTCAGAATATTGAATAAAATGCTTAAAACCGCATCATCCGGTATGCTATATCGTATCACAATACTAGGGATCTGAGCTTTCATATTAGGAGGTTTTCATACTTGTATTACGTTCTGATGAGTTGTTGGGTTTACGATTTTAATGTGCTCCTTGCTCCTCAAATGTATTTACTGAATGACTTTATGATTATGATTGCCCGAACGGTGATACAATAATTCCAACTCTTCAATCAAAACTCATATCTCTTAAAATACCAAATTCTAAGTACATTACTTTCTTTAGACTTGTGTTAACCGGATTGGTAACCAAACACACTATATTTGAATTTATAGGCTATATGGCAAGTACATTAACACCAAGGGGGCCATTATTTCTTATATATATTATATATATTATCATTTATATATAATATATATTATAATATATATTATATATATACTATATAACATTATTATATTATATTTATTACTTATATATATATATTTTTATATATAGATTACCATTTTGGGTTTATTATATATTCACTAGTCAGTTTGTGTGCCTTGACCTTAGACCGACAAGACCAAACAGATACCAAACAAGCTAATTTAACGGGATAATACATTATTACTATAATAATTGTATTCGTTGCAATTATTACTAATAACGAGTGTATAATAACAATATCGTTTTTCATAATAATTATGTTTATTCAATTATTACACTATGACTTGTATTCAAATTGTTCATATCAAACCTATGAATTTCACTCATACCATTGTGTTGGGCCTCTTTTTTAGCATGTTTATCTACAGGTAATTGAGCAACTTTTGGCATGGATTAGTGGCGTTTATTATGAACTTGAAATAATGGCCTGAACACTGTTATCATTCAAACATTGATGTTTTTAGATTTTGGATACTGCATTTTTGTTATAAAATATAATAACATCTGATTATATATGAGATGTATTATTATTAATTGATTTGATTCCTTATCAACAATATTGAAGCAAATCTACGGAATTATACTGATCCGGTATTATAACTTGTTCTCCATGCTTCCATTTTATCTGTAGAATTAAAAAACATGCATAAGATAAGTTTGTAAACGCCTGAGACCCTAAAATGGGGTAGGTAGTAAGTATTACAACATAGTTGGTTCTAGTGACATAAAAAGCATTCATAATCATAAACACAAGCAAATATTAAGCGGGAAACTAGTTCCTTTATAAATATACCAAAGGAAATAATATCAACTTGGACTTAAAGGACCATAAGTTCTCACATAAGGACAAAATATCCAAACAGAAATAACGACATTATTTTACCAACGAACGTCTTGAAAAGAAACATTTATATATCAAAAACTAAGATCTCTTATAGGTAAGTTTCCACAACACTCCAGCACTCATAGCTCGATAGCAACCCCCAGCTCCTAGCTTAGATACTGCCGCAGGAAAAGATAGCCGTTAGCTGGCATGAGCTTACCCAAAGCCCACGTGAATCAGTTACTATTTTATCGATACACAAAAGATAACGGAAAAAGTCAACAAAGGATACTGATCTACAAAGTGAAAGGATCATCCTACAAGACATGATGTCATCAGGAATTCACAAATAATAAGGTAAGACAACATCAGAAGTCAAATTCTTAGTGTATAGGAAAGATGAACCAGAAAAATCGCAATCATGGTCTTATCACAAAGCCAAACAAATCATATCATAATAACCATGAGTGTTGCGAGTCCTTGCTCCAAAAGCTCCCAAATGTGAATATGACTCATGTGGATTGCAACCAAAAACATCAGTCACCAAAAGATCCATACTATCATAATTGTCAAAAATCATCGAATACTAAAACAAATTATGATGTGCATCCAATATACGCCACCACCTTAAACAAATAATTATTCTTCACTAATGCGCCATTTTAATTATACCTTAATTGGGGGACGGTATATGAGAAATTCACTCCAATCAATACTTGAGTTATGCCAAAGGTGCATCAATGTCACCTGGCCATGTCTTCCTTCAAATGGCTAGGACGGATAAAATAATAGGGGCTTGGTTCTAAAACTGAAGGGTTCATAGGAATAGTCATATCAAAGTTAATTTCAAGGGATCATAGCAAAGGTTCAATGTCAAAGGTTCTCAGATATCAAGGATAGCATACAACGGGTTCATAACTAGTACTTAATGAAAGCTATCATATATGAGGACCAATGTATTAAATACGGCTAGAGCAAATATGAACAAATCACATAAATAATCAATAGGATAGAGAGCAGGAACTACTACTGTCATGAGAACCCTTAAACGACTAGGTCCAGATTATCTGTACCGTTATTCCGAAGCAAAGCAAATAATAAAGAAAAAACACCACAGGAGTAGGGAGACCAGGAATATCAAAATCAATCCCTCTTGATCGAACTTAAAGAAAATTGTTAAATTCGAATTACAAACCAATTACATTTAAGTCTTTTTCTTGCTTTTCTTTAGTAACTCTTTCCATTTTTATGTACACCTTTCTATTTTTAGTAACTTTACCATATTTTAGTAAGTTTTCAAAATTTAGTAATAATAATAATTTTGATGTATTTCTTTAAGTATTTTGAATTGTTTAGCGGATCTCAACTTGTCACCTGTCAAGGTTAGGTGTTAACGTTTTAAAAATGACAACTTTCCATATTTTTAGGGTTTATATACAAAATCTACAATTTTCAAGGGTTATAAAGTGTAATTTGTCAAATGTTTTCACATTTATTCAGAGTATACCTTCATTTTACTGTTTTTACAAGTCAACCCTTAATTCTTAATAATATTTTACATATTTAGTCCTTTTTTTTGTTTATTAATTTAATTAAACATTATCTTTAATCTATCCATAATTTACTAAAACAAAGCCCTCTTAGTTTCAATTATGCATATAATCATACTTATACATTAATTTCTAAACCAATACCTTCCATTTTTTTCAGTATGTTACAATTTCAGTCCCTATATTTTAATTAAAATTAATCTCTTATTTTTTCCCGTTGATGTAATCTTAACCTTTTGTATTACAAAATTACTATCTTATCGATCTTCTTTCTATTCAGCACCTACTAACTTTTTTATACAGAAGTATTAGTCATTATTAATAACTCGGTTCGACATAACAGACCCACATAGTTTTTGATTTTATACTAATACCATCGCTCCCCTCCCCTCACCACGCCTCTCCTTTAAAACTCACCACACAAGCGCCGCCATCAACAACCCAACCTAAATCCAACATTCCAATCCCCCCTTATACCTTCAACCTTTTTTCCACAAATACTTTGTTTCCTTCAATTTTCATTCAACCCCATCACTCTCCAGCTATTTCCAGTGAACTGGATACAAAATTTATTTAAAAACCCCTAACCCTAATTTTATTTCTTTCCTTTTTCCTTTTATTTGAATTCGGCAAACAATAGATAAATCCCCAATGAATTATTCGAAATCTTCCTAATTTTTTCAACAATTTATTCTGATATCATATGTGATATAATTTACCCTTTAGAAAAAATATAAAATCATTATGTACAAATATTTGTTATGCCTAATTAATAATTAACTACTTTAGGGTTTCGAAAAGATTTTACATTTAATATAAATCCAATATAACATGCATGATAATTTTGACTTAAGCATAGAACGAATTAATATGATGAAAAATTGGAGATACAAAAATACCTTTGTGATTCGTGATGATTTTATGTAATTTAGGCTATTCGTCGTGTTAGAGACGAACCAAATACATTAATTTCCCCGATTGACCAAGCACTCTACAAATATTTCCAATATTTTTCCCACCGATCCTTGATTTCCAAAACCCTTAGAAAATTGTGCTTGCCCTTGTAAAACTTTGGTGCCGCCTTTTTGTATTTTTAGGCTTTCGGGGGTTTGGTTTTTAGGTTTTAAAAATAAGTTGTATAAAAGGGAAAATATATTAGGGTTGTTTGCACCGATTTTATGGGCTTTCTAAATGGGACTAATCTGATTTGTAACTTTCCATATATTATTTTGTAATTATCCAATATTTTAATTTTACTTTAATTTGTAATAAATAACATTATTTAAATACACTTAATTTCGGCATAAACTATAAAAACTTATTTATTATTTATTTTTTCTTATTATAAGATAAGGATTACATAAATTTCATATTGTCACATGGTTGTATTTTAATAATTTCTAACATTTAAATGTAGTTTTTTTAGTTTTATGGAATTTTCTTTGATTAGGGGTATTTTGGTAATTTCTACACTTGTTGTGATTTTTAGGTTTTTACGACTTCTTCCCCTCTAAATAAAAATTTTCGTCCTCGAAATTAAAATGAACCGAATGAAAACGAAATGAGAACGCAAACGAAATCATTCCGAAACTAGACAAATGAAACATGAGGATAACATAGCTCGATGACTCTTCGGTTCCCAGGTAGCCTCACGCTATGGTGATTCTTCACCAAAGAATCTTTACAAAAGGAATAACTTTGTTTCTCATGACATCTCTCTTGACCGTTCCCAGAATGGATTCAGGTTAACCTGGGACCATATGACAATATCAGGCTGAATCTGATCAAAAGGATAATGATGCGTCATGCAAATGGATGATAATATGTATCCCTCAATGATATACATCATGAAGACATCGTGAAGTGCAGGATAACTGCGGAGGAAGCGCCAGACGATACGGAACCTCTCAATACATTTCCAAAATTTCAAACGGAACCAATGAATCGTGGACTGAGCTTGCCCCTTGGATTCCCATAACGTTTAACTCATCTGAATGGGCGCGAAACCTTTAAGAGATACTCGCACGATCTCCCAACATTGAAACTCTAAGTCACGTCGATGCTTAACGCATAATCTTCTGTTGCGATCTAGCCTTTTCAAATTTCTCCTTAGCAACAGCCATTTTCTCATTAAGTAATTCGATGAGACTCCGGACAATTCAAATCAATCGCTCACTCTTACTTCATCCATACTAATTAGGTGTCTCGACATTTCCTTACCATTACACGAAAGCTCGAATAGGGTGCAGCCTTGAATGCTAGAATGCCTAAACGATTATTGTTGAGCTAAACTCAACACGCTCAAATATTCATCCCACTTACTGTCCATTCTAAAGCACAAGCCCTTAACATATCCTTCAACGGTCTGATGGGTCCTCTCTATATGTCCATCGTTTGAGGATGATATGTTGTAATGAACTTAAGACGAGGTGCCCCAACCTTATGTAATTCTTTCTCAACAACCAACGAGACTGTAAACTTTGGATTTCTGTCCGAGACAATAGCAGTCTGGTGTACTTGCAGTCTAAACGATTTTCCTGCAAAAATCTTCGCCAACTACTAATTACCAATGTTCTTACCCGAACAGGTAAGAAATAAATTGAGAGGACTTGGTTAGACCGTATCAACAACACCTAACATCGCTTCATGTCTCTTTCTGAGTAGTAGTCGCAATCCAAGTAACGAAATTTCCATGGAAATCTCATCCCCCTACCCCCCAATTTCCAAATAGGAATCTCCAACGGCTGTAACTAACCACTAGCCCATTGATGTTCAATTTTGACACTCGCTGAAAGTCATACAATTTTAGCTACAAAAAACGTAGCAAACCATCTTGCTTTTAATGCCTCTCCACCAAAAGTATTGTTTCAAATCCCTATACATTTTTGGTTGATACCTGGAATGAATAATAAATGGATGGACATCTATGAGCTTCAGTTCATAATACCTTTTCGCGACAGCTGCCTGATCATTAGTACCATACGCTATCTTATACACTCAACACCGTCATCATCAACACTGAACTCAGTAATGTCTTTAACGTTTTAAACCATTATGCACCAATTAGACATATATCACCGTCGTCCCTGTAAGATTCTATTGATCTGTTAGCATGAAGGTTAGACTATATCCTCATACTCGCAACCAATAGCACCCCAGAACCTCGTACATAAGGCTCAACATTCTAACGCTCTAACTTCACGAAGGTTATGGAAATCAAATACAAAGCTATATCCCAGTTTTTCGGAACTAAGTGCTTCGGCAACCACATTTGCCTTGCCCAGGATGGTACTGGATGTTGTGTCATAATTCTTTCTAGAAGTTTCCATCAAACCTTCTCTGTCTCATGTTAAGTTCTCTTGAGTAAACATATATTATTGAGACTCTTCATGATACATGTAAATATTCACATAAGCTTCACATTTCAGATAGTGTTCCAGTTCTTCAATGCATAAAACCCATGGCAGCCTTTAACCTCAAGATCATGGGTTGGATAATTTTCTTCAACTACAGGTTCAGTTGCCTTGAAGACTGTAGGCGATCACCTTCCTCATGGTTGCATCAAAAAACTACACCCAACCTTTCTTCGATGCATCACTTGTGTATATCTAAAACCACCGGAACCAGATGGTAAGAGTCAATATCGGAGCAGACACCCAATCCTCCGTTTCAAAATTCTTCAAAACTCTCATTTACGCTCATCAGTCCTCACAAATTCACTCACACTTTCATCAGCTGGGTAAGAGGTAAAGCTAATCGGCGGCGAACCCTCAACAAAACATCGGTAATAGCCAGCACGCCCCAGAAATTCTCACCTCCGTCTCCTTAGTAGGGTTCTCGGCCATTTGGTGATAGCTTTCAACCTTTGATGGATCCATATAATGCCTTTGTATGCGATACTAATATGACCAAAGGAAAGCGACTTGCTGTAAAACCAGAACTCGACACTTCGAAAAACTTCGCATAACAACTTCATTCTGTCTAAGAATCTCCAATACATAATCCATAGATGTCGCTTTATGCTCTTCTTCACGGACTTGAGTAATCGAGGATGCCATCGATGAAAACAATAACGATACTATCAAAGTTACTCGTGGAAATATGGTTCATCAAAATCCATAAACACGGAAGGAGCATTAGTCAGGACGAAAGGGCATAACCCAAGAATTCGTAGGGCCATAACGCGTACGTAAAAGCTAGTCTTAGAAATATCCTGCTCTCTCACACGGAGCTTTTGATGATAACCAGATTGCAGTTCAATCTTTAGAAAATATTTGGCCCTTGCAGTTGGTTCAAACAAATCGTGATTCGCGGAAGCTAGAGGATTGCGGTTAGAATAGTAAATTCGGTTGTTGTTCGCGGCTTAATCATTACACAAGCGCACTGCTCCCATCCTTTTTCTGAACAAATAAGGACGGTGCACCCCACGTGAAAAAATCTGGGCTCTAATAAAGCCTATTCTCCAAACATCTCCTGTAAACTGACTCCTGTAACATCCTTCAATTCAACAAGGTGCCATTACGATACGGTGCCTTTGAGATAGGTTCAGCACCGGGAAGTAACTCAATGCCAAAATTCAATCTCTCTAGCCGGAGGTAGTCAGGAAGTTATTCGAGAAAAACATCGTGCGAATTCACGAACCACAGAAAGATTTTCAATTTAGGACCCTCCAAGATGTGTCCTAACAGAGGCAGAAAACTTGGCACCCATGAGAAATCAAGGTACTGTGCTTCATAGCAGATATGAGATTTAACGGACCTTTAGCGGTGAGGAAAACCATATAAACAAATTCAAGTGGCGAACACGTTACCACAAGATCACTAGTTCCTAGCATAGCAGTCACATTGTAGATCGATGAGAAGCCAACCATTCCATGCCAAGAATCACATCAAAGTCGAACATTATGGATATGAAGCTAATTTTCGCAGGACGAATTCGATCATCGAAATAGAGGGCAGTTTCCACACTATCTATGGTCCCAATAAGCATCATGGTTCTCCTACTCTCGGCGGGTTCGAAATGATTACACGTTCAATTAATGGTGTAGAGTCATCGTTTCAGGAATCGAAACAAGTTTGGTTACGTAAGAGAGTTAGCAGAAGGAACCTAATGTCTTACCCAATCTCATATGTCTATAGCCATGCTATAAGGTCATAACAACCTCGTCATGATTAACCTGCAGCTCTGATACCATAAATTTGACGTCCCCAACCCAAAGGGTAAGAAGTATTTACAAAATATGTGTGACATTCACAATAAAGCTTCATACTTCATACCATACAAGACCCATCATAAACTGCCGAACCAGCTACCTTAATACTCTAAATTAACAATCTAAGGAATCCTCTAAGTCAACATGACTTAAGGTAATAAGTTTCAAAGGACAAACATATCCAAACGAATTAACGTAATAACGAAACGTAGAAGGTACATAAGTTCTTAAAAGACAGACATATCCAAACGAAATAACCGAAATAACGAAGGTCTCGAAAAGTAACAAATCATATATCAAAACTAAGATCTCTAGGGTAAGTCCACACTCAGCACTCATATCCCGAAAGCAACCCCAGCTCCTAGCTTAGATACCTGCCGCAGGAAAAGAAAGTGCGGCTGAGCTTACAAAGCCCAGTGAACAGATATATATAAACGAATGCAAAAGATGACGGAAAAATCAAAGGATACGATACAAGGTACAAAGGATATCACAAGACATGATCAAAGGAATACAAATATAAGGTAAGACAAATCAGAAGTCAATTCATAGTGTAAGGTAAGATGAATCAGAAAGTCAAATCAAGTCCAATTACCAAGCCCAAACAAATCATATCATAGTAACCACGGAGTCATGAGCTCCCAAAATTTGTGAAAGACGTGGAATGCACCCAAACATCAGTCACCAAATATACAAATATCATAATGTCATAATCCATCGAATACAAAACAAATCTAGGATGCATCCATACGCCCCTTAAACAAATAATAATCTTCATAATGCGCATATAATATCAAATGGGGGACGGCGTGAGAAATCACTCACTCACACATGAGTCATGCCAAAGGTGCATCAATGACACGGCCATGTTACCTTCATGGCTAGGAAACAAATAGTGGCTTGGTTCTCAAACTGAAGGGTTCAAAGCAAAGTCATATCAAAGTTCATTTCAAAGGGATCATAGCAAAGGTTCAATGTCAAAGGTTCAAATATCAAAGGTAGCATAGCAGGGTTCAAATAGAACATAATAACAGATCATATAAGAGAACCAAGATAAAAGGCTCAGAGCAAATGTAGCAAATCACATAAGTAATCAAAGATAGAGAGGAATATGTCATGAGAAACCTTAACGATAAGGTCAGAATATCTGTACCTTATTCCGAAGCAAAGCAATAATCAAAGAAAACACCACAGGAAACTCAAAATCACTCCCTCTTGACCGAACCTAAAGAAATGATGAATTCGAATTACAAACCATTCATTTAAGTTATACTTTCTATTTTTAGTAACTTTCCATTTTTAGTAATATTCATCATTTGAGATTCTATTAAGTATTTTGAATAGCTTAGGGACTTAACATGTCAACCTTACAAGTTTAGGGTTAAATATGACAACTTTCCATATTTTAGGGTTTAATATACAAAATCAATAATTTTCAAGGTTAAGAATGTAAATATCAAAGTTTTACATTTTATTCAGATTATACCTTCCATTTTCTGTATTTACAAGTCAAACCCTTAATTTACACAATTTACATATTTAGCCCTTTTTGTTTATTAATTATTTAAACAATATCTTTAATTATCCATAATTACAAAACAAGTCCTTATAGATTCAAATATGACAAATTCATACTTTATACATTAAATACTAACCAAACCTTCCACTTTTCATAATTTACAATTTCAGTCCCTCTATTTTAATTAATTAATTTCTAATTACTTATTATATGTAATTAACCATTTTAATCCAAAATAATATCAATATGACATTTTATACCCCCCAACTTATTTTATACAGAATATAATAAGTATAATAACATGTTTAAAATAGACCTCACAGTTTCAGAAATTACAAATCACCCCCTTATACTTAAAAGATCAAATCGGCTAACTAATTAAATCAACCAAACCCTAATTAAATTTTTCCCCAATCATAACACAATTATTACTCAATCATTAGCATTTATTAAACCTGGACAAATTAGCAAAACCCTAACCCTAATTTATTTTAACCCTTTCTTTCTTTTTCCCTTTATTTCGCAAATCGGCAAACCAAGATAAATCCCAAATAATTATTCGAATCTCTTCTAAATTTTTCCAACGATTTATCTGAGTTACATATGATATATACAACCTTAGAAAAATATAAAATCAAATGTACAAATATTATTTGTGCCGATTTCATATTCATTTCGAAATTAGGGTTTCTAATATGTTTTAATCCATATGATCAATATAACATGCATGGATATTTTTCCTACTTATTTTATGAATTAGAATGATGAAAAATGAGATACAAAAATACCCTTGATGATCTTTGATGATTTGATGAATTTATAGAATTCGGTTGTGTTTTTCGAACCCAAAACAATTATCACGATCGAACCAAGAAATCCACGATCTTCCCACTATTTTCCCACCTTCTTTGATCTCCAAAACACCTTAGAAAAATGGTCTCAACCCTGTAAAAATTCTTGATGCCGCCTCTTGTATTTTTAGGGTTTCGGTGGTATTTGTTTTTTTAGGATTAAACAAATAAAATGTATAAAAGAAATATATTAGGTAGTTT
>BQNB010106783.1:0-23313 GCA_026074375.1 Tanacetum coccineum | reverse complement strand
GGTACACTGCCCGTTAAAGTGTTGTTTTTGGTATAGTCAGCAAAATATAAATTTAAAACTTGAATCAATAAAATATACACCACACAACGACACACCAGCAGCAATGAAATTAGGTTGTTTTAAGCCGATACTATTTGCATCGTGTCGGGGTGAGCTAACGCAGCCATGGCGGTTGTTTTGGCATGTATAAAAGGGTGATACAACATACCAGGCTTGTATTGTGGTTGCAGCCTTGGCAGGTATTTAGTATTGATTTTGTATTTGCGTTACTAACCTTTTATTTGGTATATGGGAAGCAATTAATTATAATTATAAAACCTTACAATTACTGGGGTAGCTCGGGTATAAACATTAGTGCAACCCGCCCTGGCCCGCTATTTAATAATTAACATTCTCATTTTGGTGCAAATTTAATTTCGACAATGGGTAAAAGTGGCTTCGCATTTTGGGAAGGCAACGTATCCTCAATTGGAATTTGCAACCATTGCGAAGTCTAATGAGATATCTATGAGGATCTGAATTTAGGTGTCGACACGTGTGAATGGACACATACCCCTAAACAAACCGGGTATATAAGTTTTATTAAATAAGCGGGTTGGGTCGACGCAATAAATGCAATCGGGTAAGAACGGGTCGGGCTGCAGTTAATGTGTAACCCTCTTTCCTGCTATGTGCCTACCATACCTGATTGTGGTTGCAGCCATCGTATGTTTTTGGTATCGATTTTTAGTGATAAGTCTGAACGCACACATAGAGGCATACAAGTAAGTAAACTAATTGTTGTTGTTGAAAAGATTTGTGTAACGTAAAAGTAAATAGCAAGTAAAAGACACAAAAATTAACTTTTCATATGTTTAACACTTTTATTAGAATAACCCCATTGTATGTGGATACTACAATTGGGAATGAATGACAATGTGATGTTGTGTGATCTCCCTTACTATAACTTTGCAAACCTAAAGTGTTATGCAAGTTAACTACTATGCTAACCACCTTAAGCTTGCTCAAGCGACTTAGTAGAATTTGGAGGAGTAGATGTCTGTGTTATGAAAATACGACTTCTTGAATGGCACAAACTTGACCTCTGCTTATCCGTTACAAGAGTTCTATTTATACTACTTAGGTAGGGTCACACCTCTTGGGTGTTGAACACTTATCTTAGATCTAATAGGTTAGTACATGTGTACTGATTTGTCTCTATTACCATATCTATTTTAAGTATGGGACAAATGCTCTTTCCAAGTTCAATTCCTGACACTGAACTTGTCTTATACCCTCTTCAGTGTGACAACCGTTGTAACACCCCCAAAAATCACAACGCAGCGGAATACCACATGGGGTGCTACTTCATAATACACAAGGCTAGATACAAGAGAACGACCTCTAAATGTGTCGTTTGAAAAATAATCTCGTTGATTTCCTTGAAATTGATATAACATTTGTCCCATAATTGCATCACCATGAAAAACTTGAATGTAAAGACTCCAATGCACTTCAAGTAAGCCAAGTATCTATATCACCTGAGAAAAACATGCTTAAAACGGTCAACATAAAGTTGGTGAGTTCACATGTTAGTTTAAATATGAATGTAAGTTTCAAATGAATGTATTTGTCCACTGTGTCATCACAGTACCATGTAAAAATCCCAAAGATTTATAAAGAATGCACGACACATTTTATGTCACCAAAAGTACCAATCTTATCCCAAAGATTTATAAAGAATGCATGACCAATTTAATGTCACCGAAAGTACCAATCTTATCCCAAAGATTTATAAAGAATGCATGACCAATTTAATGTTTCAAGTATGTATTGCCACTTTATTTAAGGCACAGTAAATATCCATGTGAGTATAAAACAATGATTACAATTACTCTAAGTTCATGAAACTGATGCACTAATATAACATAAGAGTTCATATGTAAATTGGGGGCCCTGTACCAACCAATCGTAATCCGACATGTTATAACGTTCGTTTACCTAGTGATAGCTAATCACCCGAACGGGGATTGTCAATCCCGAATAGATCTATTTTATATCATTCGCGTGGACATCACGCTATAACGTTCGTTACCGGTGATAGCTAATCACCCGAACAGGGATCCACACCCGAATAGATCTATTTCATAACATTCGCGCTCACCCTCCAAGTGATTTAAAATTCATGACGCTGTGACGTAGACTTATATATACCCATCACAGGTGTCCCCTCCAAGAACACCCGGGTAGTGATTTAAAGAATATATACTCCCGTTACCGGTGTCCCCTCCAAGAACACCCGGGCAGTAAAGTAAAAATAGGTACTCCCGTTACCGGTGTCCCCTCCAAGAACACCCGAGCAGTAAAGTAAAAATATGTACTCTCGTTACCGGTGTCCCCTCCAAGAACACCCGGGCAGTACCGTTTTTGTCTTCAGTTCAATCCGCTTAACTAATCCGAATCCTTTCAAAAGTATACGTACATATATTTGTACAAAAATGAAGTCAAGCATATATCCCATAGCGACAAGTAAAAGAAAATGTGACCAATTTGTAATCAAACATGTAAAATGCATTTGTTAAACAAGCATGTAGCCCCCTCGCGGGTTTATATAAACATTCAAAAAGATTGAAAATGCAGGTTATGAAACTCACCTTGATGATGTAGAACCGATTGACAATATAGCATCTAATAAGCACAAGTAGTTTAAATTTCATGTATATGTCAGCATGTTATTTTCTTATGTATGCATGAGTGTGTTTTACACACTATTTTAATCTTAGTGAATGATCATTGTTGGTTGTATGTCATATTTTTCTTCCTTGCTACATGTTAGAAATATTTGTATTGTTCTAACCCATTTTATAGCCAAGAAACCATAGCTCGATTCCTTGGTGCCCTCGAATGAGGGGGAGCACACATCAAGGGGGAGCATTTGTTCCGTCGATTTTACTAGCAATTCTCGATGATGCCTTTTTTATTCTACAAAAAAAGGGAGAAATGGATATAAAACTCACTAAATACTTATTTAAAAATAATTTTACATTTAATGAGTTTAAGTTTTGTAATCATCAAAAAGGGGGAGATTGTTGATTGAAATAATGCCTAAAACATTTTTAATATTTTTCTCATCCTTACATTTTGATAATCACAAAATATAAAAACATTCAATGAAAAATTAAAACATAAACAAGTAATTAGTGGTTAATATTCATTTCAAACTTATATCACTCCAAGGTATGAATAAACAAATGCTTGATGCATTTTATGATCAAAGGAAACTTTTATAAAATGTTGTAAACTTTTTATAAACATCACAAAACATTTTTTACATTTAAAAGAAATGTTTTATTCAAAATAAACATTTTGAATTTCAAATTTTCGGACCTAAAACGGCTAGAAATGGTCCAGTAAACACCTCCCCTGAATAGGACAAAAAATAGGATAAAAAAAATGGGGGAAAAAAAAGTACGTCTGAATAATGGCGTGCCCCCTTAAATTACTGGGCTGGCGCCCCTTAATTTAAAGGGGCCGCAACCTGATTTAAGGGGGCCGACCATAGACCCCGCTCCTCTTTTTTGTCCTATAAATACTGGACTATTCTCCAACATTTTTCTCACCTTTTGCACTTATTCTTTCTGCTTAAAACAACCCACATATCCTCTCTAAAATCCTTTGATCATTTAATCATTTAGCTTTGTTTCCAAGTGATCCAAGCTCAATTCCTCAAGTGCAAGAGAAGAATACTTCCATCATCCTAGTGAATAAGAGTATTCCACCCCTAATATCCATATTGCAATCTTGTGTTGCATCCATTAACATACCTTGAATATCTGTTATTTAAATATTTTTGTAAAGTAGTGAGTTGTTAGGATTTTGTTATTGTTGTAAGTATAGTTTGGATCTTGTGATCCTTTTAAGTAGTGTTAGATAGTTGTGGATATAAGTATTAGTGTTGATAATAAGTTGTGAAGGTGTGAATGTTGTGAAGAATTGAAGAAGATGTGTAGTCATGATCCACGTGTGAAGAAAATTTGTGTAGTGAAGGTTGTGAAGTATGTTGTGAAGTTGTGAATCCGTGAACTAGTCGTGAAGATGTGTTTGAGATATATAGTTCTCAGCTAAGATTAAGAACTCGAACACAGCTCGGTCGGAAATTGATAAAGCAAGTTGTGAACGTTTTCCTTCTCCGCAAAAAGGAGCTTGTTGACATAGTGAAGAAAACTCTCGAGTTTGGTGCTTGGGGAGTGGAGTAGGCCGAAGAAGAGCTTCATAACCGAACTACTATAAATCCTTGTGTTGCGGTTTAATCTTTCCAACTCTTATCTTTTATTTACTTCTACATATTTACATTGTTCATATTGTGCAAGTATTGAATTCACAAAAAGTCGAATCTAAGTTTTTATAAACAAATTTTAAATATTAAATTAAAAAGCGGTAAACTATTCAACCCCCCTTCTAGTTTTCCACAATTGGTACCAGAGCCACGTTAAACAAGATTTTTAAAATAAATTGTATTTTAAAACTTGAATCGATCTATGGAATCGGAAAAATATTTAGAAGGGCAATCTATGCAAAGACGCGCCACTTTTGAAAGGATGGTATATTTATTAAAAAATTAATTTGAATACCTATCTATGTGAAGTCAAAGATCCTAGAAATCTTTGGCATGTTATACCTGATGGTGATTTTCCTCCTATTCAATTTAATCCCGAAACTAAAAAGGATGAAATTGTATCTTTTCATAAACAAGATGATGATCCTTACAAAAAACCTTGCAAAAATATGAAGCTAAAAATGGTAAATTTAATAATGCTATCCACGTAAAGAATAGAAAGAAATTTTAATGTCAAACCGCAAAAGAAATTTTGGATACTTACTAATCACTCAGCAAGGTACAATAATCTAGTCAAAGCTATCAAATAGAATCGACTGTTCAACTATATGAACATTTATGATTCCAGAAGAGGAATCAATAGATAATGCCTTTGGCAAAATTTAACACTATTATTACTAGTCCAAAAAAGCACTTGATGAGAGAGATTTTTTCTAGCAAGAACTGTGTTTATGGAAATTTTCTTAGGGCACTACATCTAAAATGGACGCGACGAAAGTCACGGCGATTGAAGAATCAAATAAATCTAACCAACCTTGTCCTTGACGAACTATTGGAAACTTTTAAAGTTTATGAAGAAGTAATTAAGAAAGATGTAGAAACGGTTAAAGGCAAGAAAGAACAAAGTAGATCACTTTGCATTAAAAGTGAAAAAAGGAAGTAAGTAATGAAGATAGCTTAATTTCCCGATAGGAAGATGAAAGTATGCTATCAACGCCGTAAAGGAATTCAAGATATTCTCAAGAGACGAGGAAGATTGCTAGACACACGAGGCGATAAGAAAAACATTCAAAGAAGTAGAAATGATGGTTTTGATAAAAGTGAAAGAATATGTTTTAGGAAGTGGTTGACCCAAATCATGTCATTGTAGAATTTCAAAGCCGCCAAAGAACACCGATCAAAGAGCATTCATTGGAGGAGTATGGAGCGACAATGGAGAAGATGAGGTGGAAAAGACTAAAGATGAAGCTTGCCTTGTAGCTCAAGCGCCCGATGAAATATGCTTAGGAGTAAACTTGGAACCCGATGAATGGATTAAAGATAGTGGATGTTCAAAACACATGACCGGTAATCAAAAGTTGTTTTCTTCATACAAAGCATACAACGGAGGTAACGTAATTTTCGAAAGCAACTTACGCGGTAAAATCATAGGCAAAGGTACGATTTCTCAAGACTCCTTAATAATTGAAAATGTTGAGCACGTAGATAACTTAACTTATAACTTGCTTAGTATAGGTCAAATATGTGATAATATGTAACACCCCCAAAAATGGGTCGCAGCGAAAATATGTCCGGGAGCGTTACTTCATAATACAACAGCACAAGATACAGGAGAACGACCTCTAATGTGTCGTTTGAAAAGTAATCTCGTTGATTTTCTTAAAAATTGATATAACATTTGTCCCATAATTGCATCACAATGAAAAGCTTGAAAACAATACAACGAGATTTGACCATTTGTATATAAGAAGAAATCCATGAATGAAATCTTGTCAATTTAGACTCCAATGCACATCAAGTAAGCCAAGCATCTAATTCACCTGAGAAAAACATGCTTAAAAGTGCGGTCAACATAAAGTTGGTGAGTTCATAGATTTTGTAAATGTAAATGATGGATCAAATATTTGTAAAGAGTATATGACTATTTCAATCGTTATAATAGTCATCAAAAATGCACGTATGTATGTTGCTCCAAAGATGTGTATGACTATTGTATCTCATACAAAAATCACAAAAGTTAAGTATAGTTGTACCAAAGCTTTTGTAAATTATGCATGACCATTGTATCCAATAAAATAGTCACCATGCATGATTACGATTTCACTCCTAAGTTTATGAAACTGCTGCGTAGACTTATATGTATTCAACTTTATTCGAGGCACAGTAATTGTTCGTGTGTATGTAGTTGTTGGCCCGGTAGATACCAATCCAGTCGTGCTCCGACATGGTATAACGTTCGTCTCTAGTGATAGCTAATCACTCGAACAAGGATTGTCAATCCCAAATAGATCTATTTTATAACATTCACGCTTACCCTCTGAGTAATTAACAGTTCATGCAACTTAAGGCAATCCATAATAATAAAACTAGAGTATAGTTGTTGTGTCCATAAGTGTAAACAAGTATTGTATCTCACCGTGAGATATGAAAATAAGTGTAAAACAAAGTTGTTATCAACCATGTAAATAAGTTTGTAAACATTCATGTAACCGAGTTTGTAATCAATCATGTAAATGAGTTAGTAAACATTTATGCAAATGTGCATGCAAATGAGTATTTAACCAAGTTACGAAATCAAGTATGTAAACAAGTATGTAAAAGAGATTGTCAATTAATATGTAAACAAGTTGTAACGAGCATGTATTCTCCCCCGAGATTTATAAATCAAATGTAAAACAGGTAAAAGAGGGGCTATAAACTCACCTTGTAGTTCCTTAGGTATTTCTCGGGTCTTATCTAGCGTCACAAATACTCGAGCACCTAATAATTAATTTAATGATAATATAGTTAATTGTTATATCGACTTAAATAGTACCTCTAATCATTACTTGCTAGACATACGACCCTACTTACTAATTAATTTAACACCTAATCATTTACATACATATGTATTTATATCAATTTTTAATATTAAAATACATGTCATAAACTCAAAGTGTAAGGGCTAAACTTGCCAAGACTCAAAACACCAAGGACCATTTGGTAAACTCATTTTAAAATAAACAACCATTCACGTGTTTGTATTGTACGAATGGAAACATCCACTGCCAACTTTTGTTTTTTTTTGTTTTTATTTTTCTTACATTTCATTTCCATTTCTATTTATTTAGTCTTCATCTTCTCTAACTTAACTAATATATTGTTAAAACAGTACCATTTTCTTAAACAATGAAATAAAACAAGGATAAGTATTGATACCATGATGTTGTCGTACGAAAAAAACATAGCATCTCACGTCATTGGCGTTTATGAACTCGTTGGAAACAATGTATGTACCGCTCGCCGAAAAATATAAAAGTATCGTCGGAATAAATGGAAAGGAATGAACTTGCCAAACTCTGTACAAAACTCGCCAGAGACCGGAACTCTCGCTAGTAAATGAGTGTTGTCGGAATGCTCATAGAACCCAACTCACAGGAAACTCGTACAATAGTCGTCGAAAAAACGAACTATTGCGGAGAAAACAATAGAATTAGAGCTCGTCGTGACCCCAAAACTATGATGTGTTGTGAACCCGAAACGGAAAATCAACGTAACACACTTGAGCACTTTTCCTTTGTAACACCCCCAAAAATCACAACGCAGCGGAATACCACTTGGGGTGCTACTTCATAATACACAACGCTAGATACAAGAGAACGACCTCTAAATGTGTCGTTTGAAAAATAATCTCGTTGATTTCCTTGAAATTAATATAACATTTGTCCCATATTTGCATCACTATGAAAAACTTGAATATATAGACTCCAATGCACTTCAAGTAAGCCAAGTATTTATATCACTTGAGAAAAACATGCTTAAAACGGTCAACATAAAGTTGGTGAGTTCACAGGTTAGTTTAAAGAATGCATGACCAATTTAATGTCACCAAAATGTTTCAAGTATGTATTGCCATTTTATTCAAGGCAAAGTAAATATCCATGTGAGTATAAAACAATGATTACGATTTCTCTAAGTTCATGAAACTGCGACGTAGACTTATATATATACCACTTTATTCAAGGCACCGTGATTCTATTCCACCTTATTCAAGGCACCATTATAGTATTCCACCTTATTGAAGGCACCATTATAGAATTCCACCTTATTCAAGGCACCATTATAGTAGTCTACCTTATTCAAGGCACCATTATAGAATTCCACCTTATTTAAGACACCATTATAGTATTCCACCTTAAATCCGACATGCTATAACGTTCGTTCCCGGTGATAGCTAGTCACCCGAACGGGGATTGTCAATCCCGAATAGATCTATTTTATAACATTCGCGCTCACCCTCCAAGTGATTTACAGTTCATGCAACCTAAGCTAATCCGTAATCATTCGAGTAAAAGTCAAGTATGTGTTTACGTCCAACGAGTAAACCAAGTATTGTATCTCATCGCAAGATATATAAATAAGTATGTATACCAATTTGTAAACAATCAGGTAAATGCATTTGTAAACAAGCATGTTCTCACCCTAAAAAAATATATATAACATGTAAAACGTGGGGCTATGAACTCACCTCGATGATGTAGAACGATTGACAGATAGGCATCTAATATGCACAATACGAACGGAAGACGAAGCGGCTCGATCAAGAAGTTGCAGCTAATCTTAACGGCTAAATCCCACTAGCCTAGGATAATGTATTTGGGTTTCCCGATGAATGATTACATCAACGCGACACGTTGATAAAAGATCTAGATTTAAAGTTGTAATACCTTGGTGGTTGGTTAAATAAATAGATTGAAAATATACGCAAAGCGTGTAATATATATTCTTTATATATTACATATGAAAAATAACCCTTATATAATTCATACCGTGAATTATATCACAAAGACAATCAATCCAAAGATAAATGAAAAGTATATAATACCTTGCAGGTATTATATAATAAATGTGAATAATTAATTAAATCAATTAGTTTGACATCAATTTAATTAATAAGAAGACTTTGTATAAAGGTTGACACATGTCTTAACGTTATGAATTAATCAAACCACGTTTGTAACAGTTTATAACAATTATAAAATATAAATTAATATTTTATAAATCATGTTTCGTTTCATCGACGGGTCATGTCTAAATAGTTATCTCATGGTAAAAATATAGTTTTCGTCCGTTGTCAGGTTATGATGTATATATCTTTAAAATATATCTTAGTCCCTTTTCCCGTGTTTCCAAAATAATAAAAGTTTTGGTAAAACATTACTAATATAGAAATTTATATATAAATTTCGCCATGACATTTCCGTTTATAACGTTTTCCGTTTTCGCAAAACTCAACGTTTTTCCCTTAATCAATATGTGTTGCAAGTATTCGCGTTTCCAATATCTCAAATGTCCGCGTGTTCTAAATATAATATTTATACGTTATTATATCTAAATTAAACCAATTAGTAAACACCATATTTATTTAACCAATTTAAACCACCAATATTTATTCGGTTTTAATATTTATAAAACTTTACTATGTATTTAATTTCCAATGTATATAAACCAAACACGCCCGAAAGCTGTTAAACAGCGAACCAAACGCACCCTTAATGAAACTGTCCAAACCAAACGCACTCTAAACCTGTTTCTGCTAACCAAACGCACCCTTTTGGAGTCCTTGCTCAGCCAAACGCACCCTAAACCTGTTTCTGTCCAACCAAACGCCCTAGTTGTTTTTCTACTAAACCAAACGCACCCTAATCTTGTTAATAACCCAAAAACAAACACCCCTAGTTGCTGACCCGGGAACCACAACCAACAACACACCCTTTTCGGGTGGCTGTCCCGCCACACGCACCCTCGTGGTGCCACCCCCATGCCAAACGCACCCTACCTGTGAACCTGCTAAACCACGCGCCCCTTGGTGGTTTCACAGCCAACAAACACCCCCCCTACGCAGCCCCTGCTGCTGCTACAACACCCAACGCACCCTAATGGTGGTGGCCGCCACCCACACGCACCCTACGGTGGTGGCTGCCACCTCACCGAACGCACCCTTGCGGTGCCGAGAAGAAACCCAACGCACCCTCTTTGGTGCTTATAACAAAACCATACACACCCTTGTTGCTAAGCCACCGAAACAACACCCTTGTGTTATTTAACCACAGAACGGACGCACCCTTTTTGGGTTTTCTGTCAAACCGAACGCACCCTTGTGGTGTCGGCTGAGCAAGACGAACCAACGCACCCTTGTGGGTCGTGGTTGTGGTGGCGGTGATGCGTGGGTAGGGACGAAGGGGAGGTGCGTGGCGGCGAGTGGTGTTGGGGATCGGGTAGATCGGTTGATGAGGTTCATTTTTTATCTTGGCCGGAAAAGTCCGCCGGAAAACTTTTCCGGCGGATCAATGACAATAGTGGTGGTATATGATGATTTTGGGATGGTTTTCGGCTGTCGGAGAGGGGGAAGGGGAAAAATGGCGCGTGGCGGCGAGTGGTGAAGTGGATCAGATAGATTCGGAGATGAGGAGCATTTTTGGATTCTGTCGGAAAAGTCCGCCGGAAAAGTTTTCCGGCGGCGGCTGATGGTGGCCGGCGGCGGGGCAGTGGTGGCTGCCGGAAATGAGGGAGAAGGAAGAGGAGTGTTTTTTGTGTTTATATTGTTAAAATGAAATAAAATGATATAAATTTTATATATATTAAAAGTTTTAAAGAAAGTGTCTAAGTCTATATTAGTTGTAGGGTAAAAGTGTAACTTTTTAATATACTTTTGATAAAAAAGCGGTATCTGCGACTCGTTTGGGGCGACTTAACTAATGTTTCAAAATACGAAACTTGCGCCATTGTTTTCTAAATCATTTTTCTGATAAAAATGAGTATTCAATCGACTAATTTTCGTAAACGTTTTATAAAATTTATTTAAAACGTTTATTATTTATTTTGTATATTTCCGATAAACTTGTCCGTAAAAGGATCCTTTTACTCGAATATTTGCGTCTTCAACAAACGTCACTGAAAAAAATGTTAAATAATTTATTAAATATTCTTATTTAATAAAACGTGATAATTAAATGTAATTTAATTATTTTGTGGCCGTTACTCGTATCTTGATCCTAAAATCTTGCGAGTGCATGTTCAAGTCATCCTTCTGATGTTTTCGGGTCTCGGACAAAACTGAAAAGTTGTCAATGAATGTCTTTTTACATCAAAATGCTTTCGAGGCCCGAATAATGAAAACGTGATTACTGCTTCGTTTTTGATAAATCAACCTAGGAATAACATATATCTCCTTTAAATATGTTCCGAAAAATTACCGGTTATGCGGTAATCGCTTTTATGTGAAAATAAAAGACCAAAAGTCAAAAGTCAAGTCAGACTCGAAAAGTCAAAGATTAAAATCGTCATTTAAAATTTCGAAAATTCTCGGATGTTTCAGTACCTACCCTTTAAAGAAATCTCGTCCCGAGATTAAATTTGTGTTATCCGATTGTGTGCCCAAGGAAAGACTTAAGGTTTAATAAACTCGTTCTAAACAAGACGCTGATAACTTTATTCAGCAAAATTTGGTATTTCTACACTTCTGAATCCACCAAAAAATTTTGGCTAGGTTTGTCCAGGATATTTAATCCATCAAAATGGGTATCTCCAAATATATCATTACCGATCTTATGACTGGTATAACCGCGTTATAAGGAAAATCTTATTATAGTGAAAACCTCAAGAAGAAGGTGTAGTCGCGTGAGTATGTTTGTATTAAGTTTCTAAATGTCCGAGGACGGAGTCTCGTTTCTACTATCTGTAAGGTTCGATAATTCACATCAACATGGCTTATGGATGTAAGTACTCAACTTACTTGGTAGTACTAGGATGTATCGCGACCTAAGTCTTCCTACTAGTGGCCTGAAATGAATAGTCCAACTATCTGTTTCGTCGATAGGTGTTTATCTCGTTAAGGGGGTTTGCATTACCTATTGGAAAAATTAGTATCAACGTGAAACCCGCTCCAGGACCCAACAGCAGCGACCATAACGTCAATACTATAACAAATGGTGATGGGATAGACCGTGAATGTGGACACTTTCGAGAAACAATATCCCAAAATAAAGTTAAAAAATGGAAGGAGCTCGCGGAAGAGCTTATGTGATAGACGGCGGATTAAAATGGTAATCATAGTCGCTATTTTAAGACGAAAATCAACTCCATTAACTCAAGTGTGTAACAAGTCTGTTAGTTCCACGAACAGTTCGTGATCGCGAGGATTAGCAACGGCAAAAGTAATAACTTAAGAATGAGATAAGGTAGTTCCAAGCGAGGCCTTAAGATTCTACTGAGTGGCAAGACACGATTGTGTCTCTAGACCCTTTTAACGGATTCTGGTGATTATCGATTTCAGGTTCATACTCGTGTCATATCGAAACCATTTAAGCTCTCTTCATTTATAATTTCTTATTTACATAAAGAAGCGTCCAAATTTATGTAAGTAAGAAATGATAAACTTATGGTTCGGTGGAAGGCCTCGGTTTTATTTGCTAAAAATCTAGTCCATGTGAATCGAGAATAGTCATCTACGATTACTAAGGTATAACGATTTCCTCCATAGCTTCGTATGGCGGAAGGGTCAAACAAATCCATGTGAAGTAGTTCTAGGCATCTAGTTGTTGAAACTATATTTTTAGCCTTGTGACTTGTATGAGCTTGTTTTCCAATTTTGCAAGCATCACAAAAATGTCGGTCGTATTTTAGTTTAGGTAGGTTTCTAACTAATTCTTTAGATGTTAATGATTGAATTGATTGCATATTAGCGTGACCTAATCTCCTATGCCATAATGTGGAGTTTTCGTCCAATGTTGCAAGGCATATTTTGTCTTCCAGTTTATTTCCTAGTTTCATTACATATATTCCTCCTTTCCTAATTCCTTTTCCTATAACTTTTTCGTCTTTGATTATTTTGCTATCGTGTTCGGTAAATATTACTTTGCATTTGTTATCACATATTTGACCTACACTAAGCAAGTTATATGTTAAGTTATCTACGTGCTCAACATTTTCAATTATTAGGGAGTCTTGAGAAATCGTACCTTTGCCTATGATTTTACCGCGCAAGTTGCTCCCAAAGATTACGTTTCCTCCGTTGTATGCTTTGTATGAAGAGAACAACTTTCGATTACCGGTCATGTGTTTTGAGCATCCACTATCTTTAATCCACTCATCGGGTTCCAAGTTTACTCCTAAGCATATTTCATCGGGCGCTTGAGCTACAAGGCAAGTTTCATCTTTAGTCTTTCCTACTTCATCTTCTCCATTGTCGCTCCATGCTCCTCCAATAAATGCTCTTTGATCGTTGTTCTTTGGCGGCTTTGAACATTCTCCAATGAGGTGATTTGGATCACCACATCTAAAACATTTTCTTTCACTTTTACCATAACCATCATTTCTACTTCTTTGGAATGTTTTTCTATCGCCTCGTGGTTGTCTTACAAATCTTCCTCGTCTCTTGAAGAATTTCTTGAATTCTTTTACGGCCATAGCATACTCTTCGTCTTCACTATCGGAGCTTGAGCTATCTTCATCACTTACTTCCTTTTTCACCTTTAATGCAAGAGATCTACTTTGTTCTTTCTTGCCTTTGACCGTTTCGAAGTCTTTCTTTATTACCTCTTCATAGACTTTCAAGTTTCCAATAAGTTCGTCAAGAGGTAAGGTTGTTAGATTCTTTGATTCTTCAATCGCCGTGACTTTCGCGCGCCATTTTGGATGTAATGCCCTAAGAAATTTCCTAACACAATTCTTGCTAGAAAAACCTTCATCAAGTGCTTTTAGACTAGTAATAATAGTGTTAAATTTAGCAAAGGCATTATCTATTGATTCCTCTTCCGGAATCGTAAATTGTTCATATTGTTGAACAAGAAGATCTATTTTGTTAGCTTTGACTTGATTATTACCTTGATGTGTGATTAGCAAAGTATCCCAAATTTCTTTTGCGGTTTGACACATAAAAATTCTTTCGTATTCTTTACGTGGCAAAGCATTATAAATTACCATTTTAGCTTCATTATTTTTTGCAAGTTTCTTTTTAAGATCATCATTTTGTTTATGAAAAGGTACAACTTCATCCTTTTTAGTTTCGGGATTATTTTGAATAGGAGGAAAATCACCATCGGTAATAACATGCCAAAGATCTAGATCTTTTGACTTCACATAAGTTTCAAATCTATTTTTCCAATAAATAAATCCATCACTTTCAAATAGTGGTGGTCTTTGCATAGATTGCCCTTCTAAATATTTTTCCGATTCCATAGATCGATTCAAGTTTTAAAATACAATTTATTTTAAAAATCTTGTTTAGCGTGGCTCTTGATACCAATTGTGGAAAACTAGAAGGGGGTTGAATAGTTTACCGCTTTTTAATTAAAGGTTTTGAAGTGTTTGTAAAAAATAAACTTTTAGATTCGACTTTATGTGATTTATCACTTGCACATATGATCAATATATTATCTAACAATCAATTTAATGATATGAGAAAAGGTATTGTAAGAAAAGAGATAAGAGTAAGAACAATCAATACTCAACGCACGTGGAATTATAATGGTTCGGTAACGAAGCACCCTCTTCGCCCCTACTCCACTCCCCGAGCACAAACTCGAGAGTTTTCATCATTATGTCTACAAACTCCCTTTATGGCGGAAAATAAACTATACACAAACGGTTTGTAACAATCCCAAAAATAGTGGTGTCGCGGGAAGAATGTGTGTCCGGGGGAGTTACATCTAATACACAGCGCTAGATATAATGAGACACAACTCTAAATGTGTCGTTAAAAAATAATCTCGTTTTTGATTTCCTTGAATTTGATATAATATTTGTCTCATAATTGCATCACCATGAAAAACTTGAATGTATAGACTCCAATGCACTTCAAGTAAGCCAAGTATTTATATCACCTGAGAAAAACATGCTTAAAATGGTTCTAACATAAAGTTGGTGAGTTCATAGGTTAGTTTAAATATGATTGTAAGTTTCAAATGTATGTATTTGGTCCACTGTTTCATCACTGTACCATGTTAAAATTCTCAAAAGATTATAAATAATGCACGGACACATGTTATGTCGCCAAATGAACCAATTCTTTATCCCAAAGATTTATTAAAAGAATGCATGATCATTTAATGTCATTCAAATGTACCAATTCGTATCCCAAAAGGTTTATAAAGAATGCAAGGACCAATTTAATTGTCACCATAAGTACCATTCATATCCTAAAGGTTTATAAAGAATGCATGACCAATTTAATGTCACCAAAATGTTTCAAGTATGTATTGCCACTTTATTCAAGGCACAGTAAATATCCATGTGAGTATAAAACAATGTTTACGATTACTCTAAGCTCATGAAACCGATGCACTAATATAACAGTATAGTTGTTTCATATGTAGTGTTGGGGACCTGTTAGGTCTGAACCCAATCGTAAATCACCATTCGACCCATTGTTATAACGTTCGTTTGCCACAGTGTGATAGCCTTAATACTCCCGAACGGGGATTGTCAATCCCGAATAGATCTATTTTTTATACATTAGCGTTGAACAAATATTATACGTTCGTTTGCCTTGTGTTAGTAATCAACCCGGACGGGGATCACACTGTGAATAGATCTATGCTAACATTCGCGCTCACCCTCCAAGTGATTTACAGTTCATGAAGCTATGCCGTAGACTTATATATATATATATACCCATCACAGGTGTCCCCTTCAGAACCACCCGGCGGCAGTAGTGATTAAAGAATATGTACTCCCGTTACTGGTGTCCACTCCAAGAACACCCGGGCAGTACCATTTTTGTCCTCAGTTCAATCCGTTTAAGCTAATCCGTAATCCTTTTTCAAAAGTAAAATATGCATTCGTGACCAAAAAATGAAGTCAAGTAATATATCCTATAGCGAGCTATGTAAATGAGTATGTGAACCAATTTGTAATCAAACATGTAAATGCATTTGTAAACAAGCATGTTCTCACCCCAAAAATATATATAAAACATGTAAAACGTGGGGCTATAAACTCACCTCGATGATGTAGAACGATTGACAGATAGGCATCTAATATGCACAATACGAACGGAAGACGAAGCGGCTCGATCAAGAAGTTGCAGCTAATCTTAACGGCTAAATCCCACTAGCCTAGGATAATGTATTTGGGTTTCCCGATGAATGATTACATCAACGCGACACGTTGATAAAAGATCTAGATTTAAAGTTGTAATACCTTGGTGGTTGGTTAAATAAATAGATTGAAAATATACGCAAAGCGTGTAATATATATTCTTTATATATTACATATGAAAAATAACCCTTATATAATTCATACCGTGAATTATATCACAAAGACAATCAATCCAAAGATAAATGAAAAGTATATAATACCTTGCAGGTATTATATAATAAATGTGAATAATTAATTAAATCAATTAGTTTGACATCAATTTAATTAATAAGAAGACTTTGTATAAAGGTTGACACATGTCTTAACGTTATGAATTAATCAAACCACGTTTGTAACAGTTTATAACAATTATAAAATATAAATTAATATTTTATAAATCATGTTTCGTTTCATCGACGGGTCGTGTCTAAATAGTTATCTCATTGTAAAAATATAGTTTTCGTCCGTTGTCAGGTTATGATGTATATATCTTTAAAATATATCTTAGTCCATTTTCCCGTGTTTCCAAAATAATAGAAGTTTTGGTAAAACATTACTAATATAGAAATTTATATATAAATTTCGCCATGACATTTCCGTTTATATATCGTTTCCCACTTTTATCAAAATTCAATGTTTTCCCACTTTAATCAAATCGTGTTGCAATATACGCTCGTTATTAATATTTATAATTAGACAATTCCGTGCTATAACAAACCAAACGCCCTCATGGCTGTTTAACAGCCAAACGCACCCCTATCTATGAAACACTAAACCAACTACACCCTCTTGGTGCCAAGCCGAAACCAAATGCTCCCATGTAGGGTGGCTGCCACCCCACTCGCACCCCTAGGGGCTGAGACAACACCAACCGCACCCTCTCGATGTGAAACCCAAACCGAACCCCACCCTTATTGTGGTTGAGGAACACCACCGACACACCCTCGTGGTGACTCTTGCTGCCACCCAAACGGACGCACCCCCTTGGTGCTTATCATAACTAAACGCACCCTTGAGGTGTTTATATTCAAACCAAACCCACCCCTAGCTGCTGCCCACGAACCAAACGCACCCGTTCCTGGTGAAAACCAAACCCACACTTATTGGTGGGGCTGCCACCGAAACAAACACCCTTATGGTGGGGCTGCCGTGGCAGCGGTGGGGATAGCATGGTGGTATGGCAGCGATGGTTGTCGCGGTGATGATGACGATGAGATGATGGTGACCATGGTGGAGATCGGCTGTTGAGTGAATGGTGGTGACGGTGAGGACGCGTGGAGGCGCGTGGGAGAGTGGATCGGATAGATCCGGTTATGGGGATCAATTTTGGTAATGGTCGGAAAAGCCCGCCGAAAAAGTTTTTCGGCAGCGGCGAGTGGCGGCGGTGGTGGCCGGCGGTGTGGGAGGGGTGGCCGGATTATGTGGGAGAGAGAGAGAGAGATTGTTCATGTGTGTGTATTATATCAAAAATGAAATGAAAAATAAATATAAAACTTTTATATATAATAAAAGTTATAAACAAAGTGACAAGTCCATTATTCTTTAGGGTTAAATTTGTAAATATTGTCACAGGGACCGTATGTGTAATTATTGAGAAACTTTTATAATATTTTGGTTCGGGACTCATTTGAGCGACTTAAAGAATGATTCAAATCTCGAAACTTGCGTCATTGTTTTCCAAATTATTTTTCTGATAAAAATGAGTATTTATTTGATATTATTTCATAAATATTTTCATATCATTTATAAAATATTCGTTATTTATTTAGTGAACTGGTTACGTCTTGTTTAGAATCAAATCATTTTTCCGATCAAAACGAGTATTTATTTGATAATATTTCATAAGTATTTTTATAACATTTATAAAAATATCTATTATTTATTTTGTGACTCGGTTAAAATAAAAATGGCTTTTAACTCGAATATTCGCGTTTTCAACAAACGCTTTTAATTAAATTGCTAAGTATTTTATTAAATATTTTTATTTAATAAAACGTGATAATTAAATATAATTTAATTATTTTTGTGTTTCTAAAATCTTGCGAGGGCATTTCAGTCACCTTATGACTGTTTTCGGATCTCGGTAAAAACTAAAAAGTTGTCAGGAATGTCGTTTTACATCAAATTGCTTTAGAGTCCGAATAATGAAAACGTGATTTAGCTGCTCGTTTTTGATAATTCAACCTAGGAATAACTTATATCTCCTTTAAAATTCCGAAAATTCTCGGATGTTACAGTACCTACCCCTTAAAGAAATCTCGTCCCGAGATTAAATTTATGTTATCCGATTGTGTAACCAAGGAAAGACTTAAGGTTTAATAACTCGTTCTAAACAAGACGCTGATAACTTTATTCAGCAAAATTCGGTGTTTCTACACTTCTCAATTTACCAAAAATTTTGGTTAGGTTTGTCCAGGATATTTAATCCATCAAAATGGGTATCTCAAAATATATCATTACAGATCTTATGACTGGTATAACCGCGTTATAGGGAAAGTCTCATTATAGTGAAAACCTCAAGAAGAAGGTGCAGTCGCGTGAGTATGTTTGTAAAAGTTTCTAAATGTCCGAGGACGGAGTCTCGTTTCTACTATCAGTAAGGTTCGATAATTCACATCAACGTGGCTTATGGATGTAAGTACTCAACTTACTTGGCAGTACTAATTAGTATCATGACTTAAATTGGTGTACTATTTGTCTGCAATGAGTAATTCAACTGAATACTATATCGACATATGCTTATCTTGTTTAAGGTGGGTTTCATCACTTAGTTGATAAAGTTTGTACAATATGGGACCACTCCAGGACCCAACACAGCAACCATAACGGGACAATAACTATGAACAAAATGGTGATGGGATGCAGAGGGTGAGGACCCTCCGAGAAACAATATCCCCAGAATAAAGTTCAATAAATGAGAGGAGCTCGCGGAAGAGCTTATGCGATAGACGGCGGATTATGGTACTCAATCGCTAGTTTAAGGACGAATCAACTCCATTAACTCAAGTGTGTAACAAGTCTGTTAGTTCTACGAACAGTTCGTGATCGCGAGGATTAGCAACGGCAAAAGTAATAACTTAAGAATGTGATAAGGAAGCTCCAAGTGAGGCCTTAAGATGCTTCTGAGTGGCAAGACACGATTGTGTCTCTAGACCTTTTTAACGGATTCTGGTGATTATCGAGTTCAGGTTCATACTCGTCTCATATCGGATACCATTAAGCCCACTCATTTATAATTTATTATTTGCATAAAGAAGCGTCCCAATTTATGTAAATAATAAATTTATAAACTTATGGTTCGGTGATTTATAATTTATTTATTTAAATGAAGAGGCGTCCCAATCCTTTTAAATAAAACAGATTATATATCATCTATTAATAATTCCCAATGCAATACGCCGTACCCACCCATAACTTTTCAAGGTGATGGATGACATGACGATGCATGTGCTCTAATGAGTATGGGACGAGTGTTCCAAACTCATCTTCGGAGACAGGGAGTAAAACTACCCAAAAATATCGACCTAGAGTTCAAGATAGGTAATGAGTACCCTGGTTAGAGTAAACCATGTAAAAGTCTCGATGAACCAGTCAACATAGCAATTATCATATAAATCCTCCTATTACAAAGTCCCGCCATACAGACTTGATAATACTTAGATTTTACATAAATCCCATGTAAAACAGAACTGTGACGGGCTTTGTTAACATAGCAATTATCATATCAATCCTCATATTACAAGTCCGGCCCATACAAGACTAGTAATACTTAGATTAATATGTAATTCCATGTAAACAAAAATTTATGACAGTCTCCACGTAATACAATATTGTATAAAGCTATGAAAAAAAAATAGTATCCTTAGGGACCATTGTTTAACTTACAATGTCTGAGAACGAAGTGAGACCATTGCGCAACCCACAATGTCTGACGAGTAGAATGAGACCATTCTGGTATTTATATAATAACTCTTATATAAATAAGCGTACGATATACGCGAAGGGATTGCAAGGCATATATTATATATATACTTTTAGATTGTTTGTCCGTAAGCATTAATGCAGACGATAATGTAAGGCACATAAGCAAGTAGTAGTGTTGCACTTTGAAATGTTTGATGTGATGCAATGTTTGTGAAAAACGGTTATAGTCTAGGTAAATATGCAACCTAGTTCTCATAAACCAGTGCTCTATACCAATCTGTAACCACCCTAAAAATACAACGCTAGTGGATACACTTGGGGTGCTACTTCATAATTAAACAGCGATTGATACAAGAGAACTACCTCTAAAATGTGTCATTTGAAAACAAATCTCGTTGATTTTCTGAAATTGAATTAATAGTTGTCCTATTATTGCATCATAATGAAAGCTTGAATGCAACACAACGATATTTGATCATTTGTAGAAATCAAGTACATGAATCTTGCAATTATACTCCAATGACCCCATCAGATAATCAAGCATCTAATTCACCTGAGACAACTTGCTTAAAAACGTCAAACATAATGTTGGTGAGTTCATAGGGTTAGGTTAGATATGAATAATAACCCAAAGGTTTCCAAAGTATATATGACCATTTAATTCCTTAAATGTCCTTTCAAAATATATGTATGATTTCTAAAATCAACAGTTGCAAAACATGCCAGACCATTTAAATCTCCAAATAGTCGCCAAAACGTATAACATAGGACCACAAGATTTTCCCCGTGATAAAGCAAACCGCAACTATCACAAAAAAAAACATATAACTTCCGTGATTGAAAACACAAATGCAAACATACGAAATCCCCTGATTACTTTCTAAGCTCATGACACTAAGTCGACAATTTTCTTGCTATAATATATATTGCAATTTCTGCCCGATTAGATGTCTAACCCGAAAACATCCCCCAAATTCGACATGCTTTATCCGTTCGTTCCGGTGACTGTAGTCACCGAACGGGGAGGTCATTTCACCACCCCCACCCCCACCATAGATCTTTTCATAAACATTCGCGTCTCACATAATGTTATATCACAACTACATCTATGCAATTGACAGTTCATGATAAAGGGGCTCAACTTGGGTTATCGCTACTTAGGCAACCCGTAATCATAATATAAAATTGATCCACTTGTGTCCATTTATAAAACAATGCATGTTTTCACTCCAAAAATATATAAAAAACATTTATCTTAAGGAGTAAAATGAGGCTATGAAACTCATAATGTCCTTTAAAACAATCACATTGGTTATAAATGATGACCCAGTAGTAAGAGTTTGTAGACAAGCATGTATTCCCCCCGCAGGTGTTATAAACATCAAAATATTGAAAAGCGAGGTTTATGACTCACAGTGATGATGATGAAACGATTGGCAGATAGGCATCTAACATGCGACAACATTAACGGAAGGCGAAGCTGCTCGATCAAGTATTTGCGACTAATCTTAACGGCTAAGTCCCACTAGCCTAGGATAATGTATATGGGTTTCCCGATGAATGGTTACATCAACGCGTCACGTTGATAAAAGATTTATATTTAAAAGTTTATAATAGTTTGGTGGTTGGTTAAAATATAATTAATTTGAAAAAGTAACGCAACATGTGTAATATATTCTTTATATTACTACCATATAAAAATAAACCCTTATATAACTCGTACCGTGAGTTATATAACAAATAAAAACAATCCGAAGATTAATGAAAAATATATAATATTTTACAAGTATTATATAATAAATGTGAATAATTAATTAAATCACAAACCCAAACGCACCCATTTGGTGGAAACAAAACCAAACACACTCTTTCGTGCTACACCACCAACCAAACGCACCCATTTTTGTTATAACCAATAAAACAAACACCCCTAGTCTGTTGTTAGTATACCAAATGCACCCTTTTTCGGGGCTGTCACAGCCAAACGCACCATAATCGGTGGCTGACTCGAACCCGACCGCACCCTTTTCGGTGACAGAAAAACCAACGCACCCTACCCGGCTGAAAACACAAACCTACGCACCCTAATCTGTTAATGACCAACCAAACGCACCCTTTCTTGGTGATCGGTTAAACCAGCCGCACCATGGTTGGTTTCCACAGCCAAAGCCGCCCTTGGTGTTGGCTGCCACAACCCAACGCACCCTAGTTTGCGAAACAACAAACCCAACGAACACCCTCTTGCTGTTATAACCTTAACCCGAACGCAGCTCCTCCCTTGGCTGCTGTTTCTGTCAACGAACAAACAAACACCACCTGCTGTGGGGTTATAAAACCATACGCACCCTATTCAAGTGTCACTGCCGAAACCAAATGCACCTATGTAAGGTGGCTGCCACCCCGCACGCACCCCTAGGGGCTGAGACAACACCAACCGCACCTTCTCGATGTGAAACCCAAACCGAACCCCACCCTTATTGTGGTTGAGGAACACCACCGACACACCCTGACGCACCCCCTTGGTGCTTATCATAACCAAACGCACCCTTGAGGTGTTTATATTCAAACCAAACCCACCCCTAGCTGCTGCCCACGAACCAAACGCACCCGTTCCCGGTGAAAACCAAACCCACACTTATTGGTGGGGCTGCCACCGAAACAAACACCCTTATGGTGGGGCTGTCGTGGCAGCGGTGGGGATGGCATGGTGGTATGGCAGCGATGGTTGTCGCGGTGATGATGACGATGAGATGATGGTGACCATGGTGGAGATCGGCTGGTGGGGGGTGACGATGGTGAGGAGGCTGCGGCGGTGGTGAGTGGGTGGTGGTGAAGTGACGGTAGTGGGCTGGTGGTGGTGGGGAGGTCGCGTGGAGGCGCGTGGTAGTGGGGATCGGTTAGATCCGACGATGAGGATCGTTTTTGGTCTTGGCCGAAATACTCGCCGGAAAAGTTTT
>BQNB010106782.1:0-21222 GCA_026074375.1 Tanacetum coccineum | reverse complement strand
TGAAAGAGTTGGTGAAGCTATTGGAACTAAACCAAATAAGTTATTTGAAGAACTAGAATAAGTTTTTCTTGGTGAAGCTGGGATATAGTCTAGGGAAGATGGGATATAGTTAGGAAAGTTAGAGGAAGAAGCATCCATAATATTGGAAGTAGGGTGGTTGGGAGAAGACATCGCTCTGTTAACAACCTAGTGGTAAATAACATAAGTTACTGATATAATAGTTATGTACTTTACATACTATTCCGGAAGAGGTAGTGGCACGGAGGACTTTTTTGGATGGAAAAAGAAAAGTAGTTATAGTTAAGGTTTCAACCTTGTTCTCTATAACCGTGGCTCTTGATACCAATCTATAACACCCCCATTTTGAAAAATATAGCATCGGAAGCTAATCTGGGATATTATTTCATAGTACAACAGACATAATAATAGAAAACGACTCGTAAAGAGACGTTCTTTGGAAAATTTAGTTATCATTCATTTATTCATCAGAGTTTTTACAAAAAGAGAGATCCCAAAATCTAGAAACATAAAGTTTGAATGATAACAGTTTAGCCATCTTCAAGTCTGTGCCACTCCGTGCCATGAGTTGCTCAATTACCTGAGATAAACATGCTAAAAAGATCAACACAATGGTTGAGTGAAATTCATAGGTTTATGGTAAACAGTTTGAATACAAGTCATCATAAACAGTGGGTTACGTTGTTATACACCCATAAGTGTAATAATTGCAATGAGTACAATTATTATAGAAAATAGTATTATTGCCCTAAGCTCATGACACCGAGGCCTTGAGAAAATCAATAATCACAAGTAGTTGCCCCAACGGGTGCCTTTGCCAAACACCCGCATAGTGATTCAAATGAAGTGCGTTTGGTTACCCCATGAACGGGTACACCAACGGGGAAGCTCAGTCCCAAATAGATCTATTCACAGCATTCGCGCTTACTTCAAAAAGTAATTAACGGTTCATGATAGTGGGGTCTTAATGGCAAAAGTAAGGACTTAGGCAATAATGCATCAGAATAGCATACAGTTGGAAAAATACTTGTATTCATGATTTATAGCATGTGTAGATCCCAATTCAATATAGATCTTTCTAGTCTGTTAAGGGTTGTAGCCAATATGGATAGTTCCACACAAACTACAGGAGAAACAATGACTATGAACACTATAAGTTATGTGGAAACTAACTTATAATGCTAAGAAGAACAATGAATATTAATAACTAAACTTTTGTATTAATTTGCTAAAATGATTACAGATTACTAACTATGAGATTAAGAGATGTGTTGAGAGATGTCTCTTCTCTAATGATGTAGGGTTCCTTTTATACACCAAGGATAAACCCTAACAGACTTACAAAACGCGTAAAAGATAATGCATATCTTTTCCTATAATAGTATCGTTTGAGGAGCTAGGGGACTTTAAATCGTAAACCTAGCAAACTCGTCAAAACGAATACCCAAATGTAACCCCTCACATGAAATTCTCTAGTAACGCGATACGTTATAGTTTTAAGTTTTCTTAAAAGCTAGTCGATGATAATTACGTTAAATATATAACGTAATTGTTTTATAATGCGTCGATCGAAATGATGTAATAATAACGATCAATGTGTCGGGGTATTTCACAAAATCGAGTCTTATAATATTTAATATATTTTTATAATTGAATAAAAATATTATATTATTACATTTAAGAATCCAAAAATACAATCTCTATCCCTTGGTTTATAAACTTTTACAAGTTTAGTCTTTTATATAATAAGTATATATATATATATATATATATATATATATATATATATATATATATATATATATATATATATATCTAACCTTTAACTTTAGAACTTAGCAAAACAGCCCCTTGTAGTTATAACTTTTAGAAAAATGACATTTTCAGCCTCTCTAGTTATAAATTTCAGAAAGTTACCCTATGCATGAAAACATTTGCAAATCAAGTCTAAAATTCATAATTTTGATATTTTTGAAATCCAAAAGAGTTTTGCAGCTTATGGCTTATTAGAATAAGCTAAAATAAGTAGAGTTTACGAGCTTATAGCTTATGAAAAGGGCTTGTGAACTAGAAAATCCAAAACGGGTGCGTTTGGTTTAGGAAAACCAAAAATGCATGGGTTTGTGGTTCAATGGATCAAACAAGAGTTTATATAGGATCTAACAAGGATAATAAAAGTTCCAAAACAGATCATGAGCTTATTGAATAAGGTGAGGACTTACAACTTAGAAAACAGGTTGAATTAGGGATTTTGGGTTCGAACGCATAGAAAATAACTTCAAGACCTTCCTTCTCTTGACTTGGCTTCTAAGGGCTGAGTTCTTTCTTCCTTGATCTTCCTTGATCTTGTTTAAGACTCCATTTGTGTGTTTGATAAATTTTGAGGTGTGTTTGAATGGGGTGGGAGTTTTGGCTATTTATAGGGTCGAATGACCCTTAGTGCCTGTCACACCCCGTAAGTTCAGGTCAACATTTTAAACCTTTTCGATTATTATCTTTGACTTTTACATGTTACGTTTGAATCTGACAGTTTACCGGGAAGTTAAACCGCGTAAATCTGAAAAGCATCATCGGACGCGTTCCGGCATCGAATATTCATTAGTTTAGATATTATATGAGTTATTTTATCTTTTCTAAGTGTTTCGTGATTTTTAATCACTTCCGATATTAATTTTAGGGTTTTATCTTTTAAATTGCGTTTTTCGCGTTTTTGACCAAACGGAACCCCGAAAACCCGCAAACTTTTTGTGTAAACTCGAGTTATCATCCGTCAAGCATTGTAATGTTAAAAATTTCGTTCACCTCCCCCCTCTTGATATATTGTGGACGCCTAAACTCAAGCCAAATGCAAACATAAGCCTTGAAATTAATTAAATGGCATCTTTTCTTGAAAATCCCATGCATGTGTATGAAAGTGACACATGAGAGAGTCCTTCTCATGCACCATTTCTCAAGTTTGACAAAACCATGTGTTTACTTGCACACTTTGACTCCATTTGACTTGAAATTCAAAATTTAGACAAGTATAATGAACCAAGACTCAAAAAAATATGAACCATGGTCCTTGTGGCTTAGTTTGGCCGAACCACACACACACACCCCTTTGGTGTGTGTTGGTCACTTATACTTTGCTTGACAAGTCAAAAACCCTAACTCTTGGCCTATAAATAACATCACACGTCTCTTAACTAAAGGTTTTCAGCATTTCATGGCGCAAAAAAAATAATTTTTCTCTCCCTCTTTTGTTCTCCTAGCTCACGACATACATACACACACATACACAATCCATACTTTTGATTTCTACCAAGATTCACACATTCCATACTTCATTTTATCAAGATCCAAGGTTATTCCAAGAAGGTTTTCTTTTGATTCCAAGTATTTTCAAGATCTACAAATTAGGGTTTGGTTATTATTTGGGGTTTTTTTCTAGATCTATTATTTTGAGGTATAGATCTTGTGATTCTCTACTTGTTTTTCATTCTTGTAAGCATGTCTTGACCCATCGCTTATTTCATTTCTTTTTATTCATATGAATATTTTTCAACATTATTAAGAAATCTAAGTGTTATGTGTTACTTTTTAAAAGAAATGATAAAAGAACTTGGACAACTTTATAAAAAAAGAATATTAATAGTTTGTTGTTTTATAAGTTATGGTGAGATGAAGTTAAAAGTGTGTTGCAACAATAGAAATGAAGGGATTAGGTTAGATTAAGTGTGGTTTTGTTGTTGGTTTGGTAGTGATCGGGATTAGGCTAGAATAAAGCACTATTGAGGCATTTGATGGATTTTTGGGAGTAATGTTATGAAATGACATGTTGCTGATCCAAATTAGTTTTGAGGTTTTGAGCGAACCAAAAAATGTTTTTCATAGGCGTAAAAGTAGTTTTTGAAGAGCTTGTTTTGAATAGATAGTTTTTCACATATCGCACTTTAAAATCGGACTTAAAACGGCTAAGTTATAGCCAAATGAAACTTGAAACATTTTCGGCAAAACCCAATGAATAGTGTGTTGATATGAATAGTAAAATGGGTTTTCGAACACTTTCGGACATTTTTTGACTTTCTAAACTCTAGAAGAACATATAGTAAAATATATATATTGATTAGTATCAATTAAAGACGTCATTAACATATTTTAGGAAAAACGATAAAGTTACTAAAAATAGTAAAGTTTGACAAGAAATTTAGACGGATCCGGACTTCGAATTAAGCGCTTAATGGTATTTAGCGCAATTTTGAATATATGGAAACTATAACAAATATAGGGAACGGTATAACTCTTTGAAACTAAAACTTTTCTAAAATAAACTTTCTAAAGGTAGAACTTTTTAGATAAACGCCAAGACTTTGACGAAAAACTCTATAATTTTTATTTAATCATACTTTAATTAAAACAAACTAAAGCACAAACCACATATTGGATGTCTTTTCTCTTGAATGCGTGGTCCAACAACCAAGTTTCGGTTACCTTCGCGTTTTCCCTAAGAACGTGACATTATTTAGGTTACGTGTAGGACCTTCCTTTATTTCTTCCTCGTTATTATCTATTCACCATTTTGCTTAAGGTGAGTTCATAGCCCCATATTTTTACCGTTTTACTAATGTTTTATAATTTGGGGTGAGAAACATTGTTTGCTTTTAAAATTAGACATAAGTTCTTAACGTGAGTTTTACATGTTTATGTGTTTGCCTAAGTTTGCTTACAAACCCACTATTGCCCGAATCTACATGACCCGTTTAGTTCACCTATGACCAATTGGATTGGTTAAGTGAGCGCGAATGCGTAAATAGATCTATTGGGACTAATTACCCCTATCTGGTTTAGTTCTAAATTAGCTACGAACAAACATATATATGTCGTGTCGATTGTGCGTTGTGGTGGTCTTTGGTTTGGGACACCAGTTAAGGGCAGGAATACTATGTGGCATGATATGATATGCCATGTTGTTATTAGCATCGGTGTCATGAGCTTAGCGCAACAGTAAATACTTTTTATGTTGATGTTGTATCTGGTTAATAAGAAGTCGCATGATGTTTTTGAATATCTTGTGGTCCACTCTTATACTAACATAAACTATGAATTCACCAACTTATAATGCGTTTTAAACATGTTTCTCAGGTTGGGGGGGGGGCCCCCCTTTTTTTTAGCTAGGCTTGATTCTTGATGCCTAATATGGATCTAGTGTGGCTATGTGACTTCACCATTTCAAGACCTATCTTTTATATTTTACTCGTTGTCATTTGTCAAACATTATTATGCTTCCGCTACATCAAACTCTTATATGATCGGATTGTAAACTTAATTAAATTTCTTTTAATGCAATCGAGTAAACTTTTTCAAACATCCTGATTAGTGGTCGTACTTTGTTATCTTGTGTTCGATTTTTATGAACGCACGCCATCGACACTATACCTCCAGGCCCCGTTTGGGGGTGTGACAGTACCCAAGTTAACTTGGTGTAGGGATCAAGTATTGTAGGGGTGACTAATATAGGCTAGATGGCTAGTTTTGAGAGCTAGGAAAGTAGCATGAGGAGGTATAAGGGTGTGGAGGGGGTTTGGTTATCATAGGTGGTGACAAGATACCATTAGACTTAAGGGCGTGATGAGTGACTAGTAAAAAGGTGGTATGGGTGGGAAGCTTGAGTGCTAAGGAGGTGACTCATAGTGGAGGAAGGGTGCTTGCTTGGTTTTGAAATGGTTTAAAAGAGAATTAAGGGGTGTCGGGTTGGTTTTGGTTTCGGGTTAGGGTTTTTGGTTTAAATTCGAGTTAGGGTTAGGGTTTAGGATAGTTTAGGGTTTAAGATTAAGGTTTAGTGTTAGGATTAGGGTTTAGGATTAAGGTTTTGGTTTTAGGATTAGGGTTTAAGTTAAGTGTTTTTGAATTATGGTTTAGAGCTAGTTTAGGGTTTAGGGTTTTAGATTAGGGTTTTAGGATGATTTATGGTTTAGGTTTAGGGTTAGATAAGTCGTTGCATAGAGTAAATGTCACCTTGTCTAAAGTGGTGGTAAGAAATTAAGAATGAAATTTAGGGGGAAAATGAATTATTTTGATATTCGTGCTTCATGGATTTGTACATTGAGGCTTAATAAATTGTTATAAATAATAGCGTGGGGGGAAATTATAAATCAGCGGAGCAGGTGGTGTGAGTTATGGTGGCAGTCAAGGCTAGTGGTGGACACATGACATGGGGGAGGGAGGGTGCGTTGGATAGTAGGGGTGAGTCGTATCGGAGCATCGGCCTGTTGTGGATTGAGGACTTGTGATTGGGGGGCGTTCTCACTATCTCCGTTCACATACTCAGTTCTAAACGCATCTTATCATCACAAATAATCGAGAGTATATTCTCTATCGATACACTAAAGTGGGTGTTTAGCATCATCAGAACCATCTAATACATCGTGGTAAGCTGTGGGGGGGGTTCGTAGGGAGGGTGTCATCATTCATCGACACGCATCAGGAGTGAAACACAGAGTGTGCCGCGGGGATTAAATTGTATGAGACTTGAGGCCGATGACCAAGAGATATATCAGACAAGCAGAGGAGACACATATGATCTACGACAATCACAGCATTCATTTAGAAATGTCTTAATGGCACTATTATTGTAATATACATTTATTTATAGTCTACACGTCTCAAATGCCACGAATGACTATCAGATATCCAAACTACACAGTCATTTATCACCGACCTAAATTCACATCTAATTGGCTGTTAGTACTGCACTCTGACGCTCGGGTACAGCTCTTACATGAGGATATGCTCTAGAACTACGTTACGATAAGAGAGAAAAAAGCGAAAAATTTCCCTGTAAAAGGTTGTATAGTATATACAAATGAGATGGATGTCTGATGAGTTGCATCTAATCTAATAGATGGATAATTACATTGATGAAAATTACGGGTTGTTATAAAAACCCTTGTTTAATTAACACCTAAGCTTCCAAATCACCTTAGATATTACTACTAACAACACTTGTATACTTGTAAGATTGCTAGAACAAAAACTATGGATTTGTTTGTGTGTGATTTTCAAGCCGTGACATATGGAGAGGAATAAGGGAGTTTTTGTGTTTGATTTCTTTGCAAAATGATAAGTGTGTGTTAGTTTAACTTTATGTCTTCTATTTATAGCACAAGACTTGGTAAAATACCACAAATCAAAACCATCAAATGCATAAATCATATGTACGGTTTAAATAGGTTTAGAATGTAAGGTTTGTATCATTTGTTTTTTAGTTAGGAGTGTAAGAAACGCATGGTTTGTGTAAGAAGGGTATGGCTATGTGTAAGATGTGTAAGAATGATAGTGATGTTTCAAGCATGCTAGTCCTTTTCTTGTTTCTTTTCATTGTTATATGCCGAACATGGACATGCTATGGAGACAAGAATGATAGTCTTTGAAAGTCTTTGGCAAGCATACATGCTTTTGGTATTACCCCATAGTTAAAACATAATCTAGTTTATTAGTTAGTGGGAAGTTTATGATTTAATTTGGGCATGTATGTGTACATATTCGGCTAGTATGATTTTTGAGTGAGTATTTATATAATTTTTAGATATTGGGTATAATGGTTGGTATTTGTTAAAGTATAGATGAGTTTATGTGTATCCTTTGCCTTGATCTATGCTTACGTGTTGTTTATCCTTGCTATATATATATATAATTTCTATATATACTTGAGACTATTACATATTGCCATATTTACCTTGCCATTCATTTCATCGTTTCTTTATGCCTTGCATGGTTTCATATAAAGGAAATTAATATAAACTTTTGCTTATGCAGATCATGGCAGCTTCAGCTATTGCTATTTCTTCTGATTCTTCTGATGAGAGTGTGAGATCACCGCCCTCTCGGGTTATTTTTGTGTGTGATATTCCTACTGTTATTCCTTCTACTTCTGTGGTTGCTCCAGAGACTTCTACTATTGCTCCTGTTATTTCATCTGCCGCTCCTGTGGTTGAGAAGACTCTTGTCACTTCACCCACTGGATTGTGTGGCTTGGTTCCCTATTCGGGTTCCGATTCTGATTCACCAGATGAGATGTCTTCACCGGAGCACATTTCCCCGCTACCAGCTATTTCACCATCTATCACCGATTCTTCAGAGGCTCCTATTCTTCTGATGGATCCACCATCGCAGGACCTTATGTGCTAGCAGGTGCTCATTGGAAAGCAGGGTAACAATACATCCATCATCATCATCTGAGTTTCCTATTGCTCCTGTTACTGCCCCACCCAGGATTCGTCAACGGTCAGCGATTCTTATCCGACTTGGGGAGGCTATCCCTTTTGGTCGACCTTACCGCACCCATCTTAATGGGCCGCGTAAGTTGTTGACTGCGAGGAAGAGAGTTGGACCTTTACCAGCCGCATATTAGCATGTAGGCATCAATCACCTCGTTCTTCAACCACCGCCCATCTTCTTCCTAGTTCATCTTTGGATTCTTTGCCATTTAACATTTTTTTTTTTTTTTTTTTTTTTTTTGTTTTTTGTTTTTTTTTTTTTTTTTTTTTTTTTTTTTTTTTTTTTCTTGTTCATTCTTCGGGTTTAGATGCACCAGATCAGACTCATTTTGGATCTTTGACTAGAGTCGTACCACCTAGATTATGTTACCCTCCAAGGAGAGCACCACGACGTAGTAAGGCATTTCTTCATTGGTGTGCTGCTCCCTTATCTACTTTGTATCCACCGACTACATCAGAGTCATCATCAGGAGATTCATCAGAGAGACCACTACATTCATCTTCACCTTCTGCTGGACCATCTCGCAAGAGATTTAGATCCCTGGTTGATTTTGTACCATCATCTACACCAGTTCTGGATCCATAGCTCCTACCCATGTTGACTCTTACCACCTCGTAAGAGTTCGAGATCATATTTCTAATAGGCTAGCAATAGAGGAAGGATACCGAGATTGATCTATAAAGACTGAGATTGATATGGATGGGTATTGGTGATGGGATGATTGTTAGAGATCGATATTGAGATTGACCCTAGGGAAGTCCAGTGGATAACCAAGGGAGTATGAGGCTGACACCAGTGTTAGAGACACGGTTGAGGTAGGTATCGACTCGATGTCCGCACCAATAGTTAAGGAGGAGATTGTAAAGCCAGCGGGAGAGGATTCGTCTGGCACTAGGGATGGCATTGTTAGGTCATTCGAGGATATGCCGATTGACTTGAATGATGCTGTGCGTGACTTTTACTATCATATGTCTGAGGTTCGTATTGATAGGATTGTTGAGATTAAGACTGTTCAAAGACGGTTAGAGGCCGGTCGGTTAATGGCTAAGGGACAGAGAGTTAGTATGATCAAGAGGATTGATAGCTTGAGGTTGGAGAACCTCAAGGTTTATGCTATGTTAGATATCAAGAGGGATCATGTGAACAGTCTTCGTCTTCACATGCGTCTCTTCACAGAGGGGGTTCCCGTCAGTTTTTCGGAGGATCGCGTTGAACTCGAGAGAGACTTAGGAGGATGAGTCATTAGGTTGAGAGACGTTTGGGTTTTCGCCCTTAGACTAGTTAGTACCATGATCATGTAGGACACTAGACGGATGGTTAGGTCTAGATTGTACACATAGAAAATAATTGTGGATCAAGTACCAAGTTTGGAATTGGTTTTGTAACCAAAATATGCTTTTATTCATAAAATGAAAAGCTTGTTTTGACTCTCTTGCTTATTTATCTATATTGTTATTTATTCGTTTTGGCAATCGTGTTGTAATTATTTTTTATTTCGTAGCATGAATTAAATTATCGGTATTTAATAATCGTGTATTCGTTTCAAAATCTCACCATGGGTTGTGTCTTGTGATGTAGAACAATGACTAACACCCGTTCCGGTATGACCTCTGCCACAATTGAAGAAATGATCAACCATTATTGGATCGCACTCTATAAAGGAAAAAAAAAAAAATAGTGGATGCAACTCTAGAGACTCGCCGAATTAATCAAGATCTTGGACTCGGGAATGGGAATGACAATGGAGGAGGAGATGGTAATGGAAATGGTAATGGAAATGGTAATGGAAATGGTACTGGAAATGGAAACAATGGAGGCGACAACGGTGACGGTAATGAGAACCGTAATGTGAATGGAAGAGGCGATAGGCCTGTTGCTCGTGAATGTACTTACCAAGATTTCATGAAATGTCAACCACTGAGTTTTAAAGGAACAGAAGGTGTGGTTGGTTTGATAAGATGGAGTGAAAAGATGGAAACTGTGTTTCACATCAGCAACTGTCCAGAGAGATATCAGGTGAAGTATGCTACCTGCACTTTACTCGACAGTGCATTAACCTGGTGGAATTCTCACAAGAGAACCATCAGAACTGATGCTGCATACGCTTTATCATGGAGAGAGCTGTTGAAGCTGATGACTGAAGTGTACTGCCCGAGAAATGAGATCCAAAAGATGGAAACCGAGTTGTGGAATTTGTCGGTGAAGAACAATGACATGGCTACTTACACTCAAAGGTTCCAAGAACTTACCATGATGTGTACCAAAATGGTCCCCGAGGAGGAAGATCGGGTGGAGAAATTCATTGGAGGTCTTCCTGATAATATCCAAGGGAATGTAATTGCTGCAGAACCCACAAGACTACAAGATGATGTTCGAATTACCAACAACTTGATGGATTAAAAGTTGAAGGGCTATGCTGTAAGAAACGCAAAGAATAAGAGGAGATTGAACAACAACTATAGAAATAACCATGGGCAACAACCACCCCACAAACGATAGAATACTAGAGGTCAGAATATTGCTAGAGCCTATATGGCTGGTAACAAGGAGAAGAATGGTTATGAAGGAACACTTCCTTTTTACAATAGGTGTAGGCTACACCACGAAGGACAGTCAGCTACTAAGTGTCATAACTGTAAGAGGATTGGACATCTAGCCAGGGATTGCAGGTCTGTTGTGATTGTAACTACTCAAGGAACTCCAGGGCTGAACCAAGGAGTTGTTATGTGTTTTGAATGTGGAGTACAAGGACATTACCAGAAGGATTGTCCCAAAGTCAAGAACCAACACCGTGGGAACAAAGCAAGAGTTCCTGATGCAAGAGGCAAAGCAAATGTCCTAGGAGGAGGTGACGTTAACCCAGGTTTCAACATTGTCATGGGTACGTTCCTTCTCAACGATCATCACGTTTATATGTTATTTGATTCGGGTGCCGATAGAATTTTCATTTCAAATACTTTTAGTGCATTGCTAGATATCATACCCTATGCCTTAGACGTTAGCTACGCTATCGAGCTAGCTGACGGAAGAACTTCAGAAACCAACAATGTGCTAAGAGGCTGTACATTAGGATTATTAGGACATCCATTTCATATCGACCTGATGCCTATAGATTTGGGTAGTTTCGACATTATAATCGGCATAGATTGGTTAGCAAAGAATCATGCAGTGATTGTCTGTGACGAGAAGATAGTGCATATTCCTTATAAAAACAAAATACTGATCGTTCAAAGAGACAAAGGTGACAAGGAGAAGAAATCAACGTTGAGCATTATATCATGTGAAAAGGCCCAAAAGTATATTGAGAAAGGTTGTCAACTATTTCTGGCGCAGGTTACGATGAAAGAAAACAAAGACAAGTCGAAGGAAAAGCGACTCGAAGACGTGCCGACTGTACGGGACTTTCCGAAAGTCTTTCTTGAAGACTTACCTGGATTACCACCGATACGTTGAATTCTAAATCGACTTAGTCCTAGGTGTTGCACCTGTAGCTCGAGCCCCGTATAGATTAGCACCGTCAGAAATGGAAGAATTGTCTACTCAGCTACAAGAACTTTCTAACAAAGGATTTATAAGACCAAGTTCCTCACCCTGGGGAGCTCTGGTTTTGTTTGTCAAAAAGAAAGACGACTCTTTTCGGGTGTGTATCGACTACCGTGAACTTAACAAGCTTACTGTAAAGAATCGATACCCACTTCTAAGAATCGACGACTTATTTGATCAGTTGCAAGGATCAAGTGTGTACTCGAAGATCGACTTGAGGTCTGGTTATCACCAACTCAGAGTTCATTACGAGGATATCCCAAAGACGGCGTTTAGGACCCGTTATGGTCACTACGAGTTCCAAGTGATGCCTTTCGGGTTGACTAACGCGCCAGCAGTATTCATGAACTTGATGAACCGGGTATGCAGACCATTTACTTAGATAAATTTGTGATCGTGTTCATCGATGATATCTTGATCTACTCGAAGACCAAGGAAGAACATGATGCACATCGCAAACTAATTTTAGGGTTGCTCAAGAAGGAAGAATTATACGGCCACCAGTTCCGAAAGTGCGGACTTTTGGCTGTCGAAGGTACAATTTCTTGGACACGTGATTGATAGTGAAGGCATTCACGTTGATCCTGCGAAGATTGAGTCAATCAAGGATTGGGAATCACCTAAGACCCCGACAAAAATCCGCCATTTTCTAGGTCTTGCCGGATACTACCGACGATTCATCGAAGGTTTCTCCAAGATTGCCAAGCCTATGACGAAGCTGACTCAGAAAAGTATAAAGTTCAATTGGGGTGAAAAGGAAGAAACTGCTTTCCAGACATTGAAACAAAAGTTGTGTAGTGCACCGATTTTGGCATTGCCCGAAGGAAGTGAAAACTTTGTAGTATATTATGATGCTTCTCATAAGGGATTAGGCGCAGTGTTGATGCAGAAGGAGAAAGTCATAGCTTATGCATCCCGCCAACTCAAAATCCATGAGGAGAACTACGCGACACATGATTTGGAATTGGGAGCTGTGGTGTTCGCTCTCAAGATGTGGAGACATTACCTTTACGGCACGAAGTGCGTTGTGTTCACTAATCATAAGAGTTTGCAACATATTCTAGATCAGAAAGAGTTGAATATGAGACAACATAGATGGTTAGAGCTGTTAAGTGACTACGACTGTGAGTTACATTATCACCCGGGAAAGGCGAATGTGGTGGCTCATGCGTTGAGCCAAAAGAGTAGACCTAAGCCACTACGAGTTAGAGCCTTGGTTATGACAATCGGTTTGAACCTCTCTGTGCGAATCATGAATGCTCATGTTGAGGCGAGAAAAGAAGAGAATTACAAAACAGAAGATTTGCGTGGCATGATTAAGAATCTGGAGCCACGTGCAGACGGAACGTTGTGTTTGAAGAATAGAAGCTGGATACCATGTTTTGGTAACTTGAGAGCTTTGATTATGTACGAGTCGCATAAGTCAAAGTATTCGATCCACCCTGGATCGGACAAAATGTACCAAGATTTGAAGAAGCTATACTGGTGGCCCAACATGAAAGCAGAAATTGCCACATATGTGAGTAAGTGTATGACTTGTGCAAAGGTTAAAGCAGAATACCAGAAACCGTAAGAAAAAACGTCGGTCTATTGGTACAACCAAAATACCTGAATGGAATTGGGAAACATAACTATGGACTTGTGACAAAGTTACAAAAATCGGAAAGTGGGCAAGATATGATTTAGGGTTATAGTCGACTACGGATTCTCAATAAATCTGATCATTTTCTGCATGCAAAGGAGAATGTATAAATGGAGAAAATGACCAGGCAAATACTGAAGAAGTTGGTGTCGAGACATGGGTGCCTGTTTCGTCATTCTAATCGCGACTGGCAGGTTCGTTGTCCCAATTCTGGCAATCTCATACAGTAGACTTTTGGAACTCAATTAGAAATGAGGTACGGCGTTCACCCGAAATAGTATATGCGTCATAGTGAGAGGGGACTATCCAAAATTGGGAAAGAAATGCTGTGAGCATGTGTTATAGATTTCGGCTACGGGAAGGGATTAGGCCAGAAATTTACCCTTAATAGAATTCTCATAACATTCAACAGCTATTAACAAAGTATTAAGGCGACACCTTTTGAGGCGTTGTACCTGTCGCCATAATGTCGGTCACCCTATATCGTTGGGCTGAGGTGGTGACGCTCAACTTACTGGACAGAAACGTATTCGTGATGACAACAGAGAAGATTATCCAAAATTTGCATCGTCTACAAGCCTTTCACCGTGATAGACAAAGGTGCTACCACTGATTAAGAGACGTTAACCAATTTGGAGTTTCAGGTTGGGGATAGGTTATGTTGAAAGTATCGCCCTATAGTAGGTGTAATACGGTTCGGAGTAGGGGGTGGAACAGTGACCCCGTTTATGACCTTTTAAAAATTCTCGCCAATGGTGGGGGTACGCGGACAACGGTTGAAATCGTCTTAGAATTACCAGAGAAACTATGCCGTGTTCATAGTACCTTTCATGTCTTGAACCTTAAGAAGTCCTTATCCATGAACCGCTCCCGATTCTATTGGACTAAATCCACATTGATGAAAAGCTCAATTTCATTGAAAAACCGGTTGAGATTATGGATGCCTGCGATGTCATAGCGTGTGAAGCAAAGTCGCATTCAATCGTTAAAGGTCCGTTGGAATTCTAGATGACGGTTCCCGAGTAATTACCTGGGGAACGCGAAGACCATCCTCAGAAGAAGTTCCTCTGTGCTGATCGCCTAACCTACACCAGCGTCCCGAGCTCGTCCTAGCTTTGAGGGACAATGCCTTCTAACGGGGGAAGGATGTCACACCCTGTAAATTCCCGGTTGTATCCGACCCATTCCGTCACTACTGTAAATTTTACTTTACGTTAAAATCTAAACAGGTTTAGAGGAACGAAACTGGTAAAAACTAAGAAACATCATCGTAAGGGTTACGGGGTATTGGCTTTTTAAATTTTATGTAGGCATTATATCGTGCTCATATTAACTTTTCCTGAGTGGTTTCCGTGATTTTTAATCATTCCGATATTAATTTTAGGGTGTGCGTTTTATCTCTTAAACTTGCGCTTTTTCGCGTTTTTGACCAAACGGAATCCCGAAAACTAGAATTCTTTTGTTGTAAATCTAAAGTTATCGTTTTTCTCGTGTCATAATATAAAAATTTGTTACTCTTTTCCCTAGCCAAGTGTGGCGCCTACTAAACTACAACAACAGTATACTTGAATCAAAAATAAAAGGGGAAATGGCATCTTATTTTGGGATCCCACCCATGTGTGCATTGTAGTAAGAAAATGACTTATGATAAGTCATTTCTCATGCACCATATTACTAGACTGGATCCTCATGTGTTTACTTACAATTCTTACAACTTTGACTAAGAAAATCTCTCGCAATTTTACCAATGTATATGAACCTTGGGCTAGAAGGAAAATTTGAACCATCTTGGGTCCTTATGAGCCACATTCGGCCGAACCCAAGACCAAACACACCTTTGGTGTGTGTTGGTCACTAAAACATTACTTGAACCCTTCAAACCCTAACTCATGGCCTATATATATCACACTTTCTCTACACTAGGTCACTTCATTTCATTTCAAACTCACCAAAAATTTCCTGCTACCTCCCCTCTGTGTCTCCTAAGCTCACGGCAACAACACCTCCAAACATTACACAAATCCATACCTTTTGATTTTATTCAAGATTCAAGTGTTTAAAGTTCATTCCTAGTTATATCTAAGGTGTTGTGATGCATTAATTCTTTGATTTCAAGAATTATAAAATTAGGGTTTTCAAGACGTATTTGGGTTTATATAGATCTCTAGTTTGTGTGTTAGATTAGGGTTTTTTGCTAATATTTCTTCTAGATTTGTAAGTTTTTTACATGCTTACTTGGTTTCATCCATTATTTCTATAGATCTATGTTTGTTCATAAATATCCATGTGTTTGTGTAAATTTTTACAAAAGAAATAAGTTAATATTTTGTCATCTTTATAAAATGGAAGTAAACATTGTTATCACTTTATGTTTATGTCTTATATTATGTTTCTTGGTGAGATGATCGTTGATGAGAGTTGCAACAATAGAGATTAGGTGTGGGATTAAGTTTTAGTTTTGGTTGGTTGGTTGTTGGTGAATAAAGATTAGAGCTAGATTTAAGCACTAATAATGCGAGTTGGGTTTGAGTTTTTTGGTGTTATTTCGGAAAACAAACCTTGCTATCACGACTTAGTTTTTGTAGTTTTGAGCGACTTAAAAATGTTATCATAGGGTAAAAGTAGGTTTTTGAAGAGCTTACTTCGAATAGATAATTTTTCACATATCCACCTTTAAATCGGACTTAAAAGACAAGTTTATGGCCAAAAATGAAACTCGAACAATTTTTCGGCAAAAGAGATGAATAGTAGCTGTATGGGAATAGTATTTAAAATGGGTTTCCGGGCAATTTCTGACGATTTTGAATGTTATTAATGCAAGGGGAAAATATATAAAAGGAATGTTAAGTTTAAAAAAAATTTTCGGCGGGGTTTAGAACAAACTAGTAATATTATGAAAGGTTATCTTGAAGATGACGACCCCTTTTAAAATGTAGGATTATTATAAATGGTTACGAATTGGACATTTTGTGCGATTTTATTAAATAAGGATTAGGAGATTTAGATTGTTTAGCGATTTGTAAATATGGGAAAACTCAAGAAAATAGGGGACGCTATTAACGTTTTAAAACTAAAAAGTTTCCTAAAAGGGAAAGTTTCTAAAAATAGTAACTTTTTGCAAGTGTCGGGATTTAACTAAGACGCGGTAAAGTTTCAAAGTCTTTCATTACTAAAACGTAAACACACTTGGGATGCTTTAAATGAATGAACATGTGGCTTAACTTGTTTCTTTGTAGATGCTAAGTCAATTACAATATTTACTCTAGGTCAGCGGCTAGGAACTCTTATATCTTAATAATTCGTTGTGGTTATCGCTTATCCTTGATAAGGTGAGTTCATAGCCCCATGTTTTTACTGATTTACAAACGCTTTATACTATGGGGTGAGAAACATTGTTTGCTTTTAAATTGGACACAAGTTCTTTATGCAAGATTTAAATGTTTATGTGTTGCCTAAGTTTGCTTACAAACCCACTACTGTCCAAATTATCATTAACTGTTAGTTTCTCGACCGAAGGACCGGTTGAGGGATCGCGAGTGAGTAAATAGATCTATTGGGACTAATGATCCCTATCCGTTTTGGTTCCACTTAACGAAGAACAAACGGATATATGTCACTGTTCGATTGTGCTTATGGTTGGTCTTGGTTTGGACACCGGTTTAAGGGCGAGGAGGAATACTATGCGACAGGATGTAGCTGCCCTGATTTGAATTCATTTGATTCAGTGTATGAGCTTAGTGAATAGGAAATACTTTTTAGTGATGTGTATCTGTTATAGTAGTAGCATCGTCTTGAATATTGTGGTGGTCCACTCTTGTTATTAACTTAACCTTTTGAATTCACACTACTTTATGTTGACGCTTTTAACACATGTTTTATCAGGTGTTAGCGCGGATCGATTTCTTTATGTATATGGAGGTCTATGTGCTATGTGGTCATCGCCAATTTCAGATTTATCTATTATTTATCGTTGTCATTATCAAAACTTTGTTATGCTTCGATAAATTTTAAACTTATTTTATTATGGTTTGTAAAACTTAAATTTATTTATTTTATCGACCGAGGTAACTTTTTCGAACGTCCATGATTAGTGGTAGTTCTTTATTGCTTTGTGATCGGATTGTTATGACGTCATGCCCCCGGACATGTATTTCGTCCAGGCCCAGTTTGGGGGTGTGACAAACAATAGTGGATCTTGCGCGCTCACGTCGATCGCGCGCTCGGCGCTGAGCGAGGTTTGAAACTTGTGAGTCAAGAATTCGCGCGAGGGCGAGCGGAGTGGGTCTTCTAACTCAGCCCATAACAAGACAGAGTGTTTGTGGTTGTGATTTTCTAGCTAAATAATTTTCTAGTAAGTTTTATTTCTTGATCTTGATTTCTTTTATAATTTGATCATGAAATGAGGTTTTTTAATTCTGGAAATGCATGTTTATATGATGTATGAGTTGTGTTTAATAGCTTGGTATGGCATTGCATGTGATTGGTTAGAGTTAGGATTGATGTTTGGATGGGTTTTTGAGTAAATAATTAGGACTAATTTGAAACAGTAGAAAAAACGTGTTATAGCAAAAATATTTTGGCCTGGAGCCTATGATTAACTTATATTTCTAGAATAGGATTTTAGTACTGGCATCTTTGGTATAGTGGATGCCCAACCAACTCTTTGGGATGAGGGAGATATGGTCAAAATAAGAAAATAGTCAAATCTGGACCTCCCATATCCGCATCTAGAAAAGAGTTTTCACTCTAGGTTTTTGCAATAAAAGGTTAGGTTTTAAAGATTAGGTCAGTGGTGTAAATCTTAAGCAAGCTATATCAATTGGCCTCACCTTCATTGCTATCATGGTTTAGCAATTATGGCCATTTCCGTAAAGGGTAAATTGTTTGGAAACTTTCTGTTTTGGGTAACCAAGGGTAAAAGAGTCTTTTACTATGGTTCTGAAACTTTGTAGATTATGAGTCTTACATTTTTGGAAACTAGACATAAAGAGCTTTCCATTAGTGAAAGCCTCACATTTAGAACATTTGTAAGCTAGGAGTATGAAGGTCTATGAATTCGATCGTCAAAAATCAGAAATGGTTTTACGTACTCGTCTAAAAATTTAAAAACGTATAGTACACTTTGATAAAATAAAAATTAAAAGCCAAAACTTAGTATAGGTTCATTTACCTATAAGACCAGATCACAAGTCATTTTGGGAGTAAAAAAGATTTGGGGAAGTTCTAGTGGAATGTCATGCTTATCCCGGAAACATATCTTATGATCACTTGTTTAATTTTTACGTATTGTTTCTTCTCTCGTACTAAGTCACGTACGTTCTTTAGGAGGTGTTAAGAGTACTTACACGCTTTGTTCGAGTAGCGTCATACTTATGATCTAATTGTTCTTACGATGAGTTCGTAGCCTCTCCTTTTAATTTAAATGTTTTTATTAAAAACCCGCGAGGGAATAATGCTAGTTTTATAAATTGAACACAAGGATTTCGTGTTGCTGGACCCGATTGTGAACTAATTTGCTATGACGTACTATATGCAAAAAGGCCTAATTTCATGCACTGTTTAAATCTACCTATTATGGAGTGAGCGCTGTACATTAAGTAGTCTATTTGGGCCGTGACTGACCTCGTTCGAGGGTTGTAACATCCTTGGCGCGATCACCCTAAAGGACATTTTGTTATTGAGGATTTTTCTTTAGGTATTATTTGCAATATTAACCGAGTTGTGGGCAAATGATTAATATTTATAATTATGTTGGTTAATGTTTCAGTGGAATGACTTAATGCATTAGTGATTATAACTTTTTTGATCCACAAGTTTTCGATGATTAAAATTCTTCCGTCGCTCTCACTCTTTATTTTCATATAAAACTCTATGGATTCACTCAAGTTTACATTGAATTATAGCATTGTTTTATCTCAGTAATCAGGGTTGAATGAGCTTGGAGTGGACGAATTGGAGTTTAGCGCGAAAATGTTTTGAATATAAACTTGTTTTGGTTCCATTCATTGAAAACACTTTGTGTTATGGTTTTAAAACTTATGTTATGATGTTGTATGGTGACGATCTTGTGGACAAATTTTCGACTCTGATCTTACATGAATGGGACAATGTTATGTTTTAAACGTCTCTTTGAGATCATTTTTTTATATTATATGTTGTTGTGCTATGACTTAACACCAACAACATCCGTTGGTCCTACTGCAAACTAAATCTGGGGCGTGTTTATAGATGGTATCAGGTTTAAGGTTATAGAGAACTAGGTCGTTTTGATCTCCATTACTAAACTTTAACTTTTTTTTTACCTCCCCTCGCGCGATAAAACTCTTGTGGCCCTCGTCAAGTCCAGCTTATGATTCCTATTTATAGTAACTTATGCACGTTTCGGGTGATTGCAAATTAAAATATTATATGATAAATAGTATGATATATTAAGATATATATCGATTATCTTCCTGATTCAAAAAAGTATTGAAAAATTATTGCTTTAATTACATAAAAAATGTAATTAATTATACATAAACAAAATATTATATCATAATTTGGTTATTATCGATCATCACGTTCGTTCATGGAGCGCAACGTCATTGCATTTGACATAGTTGTACATAGTTATTATCATATAATATTTTTTTATAGTGACCTTATGTAATTATTTTTGCATGATTTATAGTATTATCATCGCAAACTACCTCCTCCTAATCTTGGTTGTGGGTCTTCCAAAGACAATCCAGAAGAGCAACACTGACTCGCCGCTCCGAGCTCCGACCATTTAATTCGCGCCCGAGCCTGACCATTTAAACGAATTTGCACCTCACCAAATTCCTCAACCAGAGGGTAACATGAATGGATGGATACTCAAAGATGATGAAGAAGAAGAAGAGGAAGAAGATCCAGAGATGGAAGAAGAAATGGAGGAAGAAAATGATGATGATGATGATGATGCTGAGGTCATCAACCCTTATGAGGAGGCTGATCCCCTCAACCTACCACCACCAGATTCAGACACCGAGTCCGAGGATACGGCAGTTGCTCCTACTCCTGATGATCATGAGCAGGAGGCTGAGGCTAATACTGTTGGCACCATCACTAGGGTACCATACTCTGTGCGCCCATTCTCGGGTACCGTCTATGTGGGTAGTGGACCTTCTCGGTAGGTTTTTGCTCCTGGCCCTACAGGAAGGGATGTCAACACTCTACATCGCCAGGTCAAGGGCCTTACTCAACAAATGTTTGACCGGGCTAACACTGAACACTCAACCCTGAAAAGGCTCAGTGTGATGGATAAATATTTGGCAGAATTCGACACTGATTTAAGAAGTGAAATTAAGGGTCAACATGCACTCAGGCGGAGTGTGTGTACGTTGGAAGATCAAGTTTGAGAGTTAGTGAAGGGAGACCGAGAAGAAAATAAGAAATTGAAGACGATGTTAGAATCTACTCAAAGGGATTTTGATCGCTTGTCATGGCACCACCATAATCTGAGACAGTGGTCCTTTGAGGTTCAGTGGCACCTACACCCGTTCAGACATTATCGTGAAAGACCATATGTGGCACCTACTGCTCCAGTGGCTCATGTTGATCGTGCTGACCCTGATGATCCTTCTCCCCGTCCTACTCGTCGTCCTCGCTGTTACAGCCACCTGGATCCCTACATTATCATTTGTAGTGTAGGATCATTGTAGTCTCTTTATTTTGCTATCACTAAACCGGGCATGTCGGTTTATAGACTTGGTACTTATGATTGTAATGACTTTGGTCAT
>BQNB010106781.1:0-20730 GCA_026074375.1 Tanacetum coccineum | reverse complement strand
ATGTATATGTATATATATGTATATGTATATGTATATATATGTATATGTATATGTATATATATGTATATGTATATATATATATATGTATATGTATATATATATATATGTATATGTATACATATACATATATATATATATATATATATATGTCTATATATATAGATATACATACATATATATATATAGAGCATTCGCGAGCAGTTTGGGCTGGCCTTGGTCCTGAACCATTGCTGTTGTAGCCATTCCTAACCCTGCTTGCTTCTACTTCAGCCATTGCAGCAGCAACTCCTTGATCAATTAAGGCCTGAAGTTGTGCCTCAGTAACAGTTATGGTTGTTGGGGCTGGTGTAACTGGTGGGACTCGGGTTGACCTTGTGGTTCTCTTTGGTGCCATTTTCTTCAATCACAAGAAAATACAATACCCGTTAGATTTTAATACAATCATAACGTGACATAACATATGCATCATAAATAAAATAAGATCGCATCACACAGTGAAACATACAACCAACACAAGATCGACATAACATAATACATCCATTCCATATATAATCTAGAAATATACATGATCTGTTTGGTACACAATGATTCCCTATCGCTAGGTTACAAAATGAAAATCAACCTAGAGCCCTACTAGCCGGGAGTTACCCGTAATACTTAGTAGGCTATACAACATAGCTAAACAAAAGACAAAAGATCCATACCGGATAGCTAATCAAAACAAAAGATCTATACCGGATAGCTAATCAAAACAAAAGATCTATACCGGATAGCTAATCAAAACAAAAGATCTATACCGCCTGCTAGCTGGGAGTAACCCATAAAAACTTAGCAGGCTATATAGTATAGCTACAATATGGTAGAAAAGTAACCCTAGGCACTACTACCAGTATCCTCTAAGGTGTCATCGCGTGCTCCAGCCTCCAAAGCCTGAATACGCATGATATGCCTCGTCGCGCGATCATCCGCGTCCTGACGCTGCCACTCGTGGCGACGCGCCTGAGTCTCTAACACTGTAATCCGTGCCTCTAATGCCCTGCTGTAAGCCTCAGACCTAGCCAAGGCCTGACGGGTCTCCATACTCTCTTGCTCGTAAGCAAGTCTCTCTCTCCTCAATACCTCAATCTCAGCTCTCACAGCTGCACGATCCTTCTGGGCATCGTGATGTCGTGAGTAAAACTCTCTCTATGCGGAAACTACCTGTAACTGACCCTCAAGTTGACCACCCTAAGTGCGGCATTCATCCTCCTCTCGGTATCTCGGACCTAGTCTCCATAATGTTTACAGAAACTGCAATCGACCCTAGGGCCTAGTGGGTCCTGGGCTAGTCTCGCAACAGCAGTAGCAGAACTCTCCCCAACCTCACACCCAGGTCTGGGAGCAGTAAGTAGTAGCCTCTTCTGAGGCGGTGTGTCAGCCTCAGGAATATCAGCTCCGCGGCTAGTGGATGGTGTAGGTAGTGGTATAGGTAACAATGGTGGGGTCCCTAATGGGAGTAGTGGATAATAGATGGATGGTGCTGTAGCTCTCATCTGAGCCATGGTTGCTCTAGTATGTGGGGGTCGGATAAGTGAGGGTAAAGAGGATGGTGGTGGTGGAGGTGCAGAAGCAGCCTCAGTAATGTATGCCTCTATAGGTGCCTCATCCTCAGCTGGCACTAAGTCCTCAGGGTGCTCAGGCTCAGGAATGTACACTGGTACATGATCCTCCAGCTCCATGGGATCAGGTACATACTCTGGAGAACATGGTGCCTTCTCCAGTAACTGTCTGGCAGCCTCCTCGTAAGGATCCTCAGATGGGATACTCCATGATCGTGCCTCAAAGTGAACAAAAGTATAGGTAACTGCGAAATTAGCTGACATGACTACTGTGACTAGCAGAAATAACTTATATGAGTATATTATATAAGGCTCTTATTGCAATATACATAATATATTATACACACGTATATCAATTATGAATGCATTTAGTATAACTAACTAATGCAACAACTAGTGTGTGTCCCGTAAAAACCCTTTTTTAGGAATGCAATGTTTGAAAATGGTTATAGTCCAGCAAAACATTTGACCTGGTTCTCTATAACCTTGGATCTGATACCAATCTGTAACACCCCCAAAATGGGTCGCAACGGAATAAAGATATCCGGGGCGTGTTACTTCTCAGATCAATAGCACAAGATATATAAGAACGACAAAAAGTCGTTTAAAATGATACATTGGATTTGATAAAATACTTGTTACACAAAGCATGCAACTTTCCTTGTTCAGTGTTTGATATTACAAAGATTGACAATACATTTCCCAAAACATATTACATCCAAATTTTTAGCGTGATAACCAAAAGTATCACCAATGTATCCCTGGCACCTCGTGCCTATTGACCACCTGAAAACATTACTTTAAAACGTCAACAAAAATGTTGGCAAATTCATAGGTTAGTAAATTATAATATGCAGGACCGCAATATTTTCCCCGTGATAATGCAACAGATGCAGACATCACAAAATCCGATTACGTTTTCATAAGCTCATCACACCGAAGCTCGACAATTATATTCGCAATAATAAATATTGCTATTCTGCCCGATCAGATGTTCAACCATAAACATCCCAAATCCGACATGCTATAACCCGAACGGGGAGGTCAATCCCAAATAGATTTATTCATAACATTCGCGCTCACATAATGTAATTCACAACTACATCTATGCAATTGACAGTTCATGATAATGGGCTCAACTTGGGTTATCGCTACTTAGGCAAACACGTAATCAATATAAAATATACACTTGCGTCCAATTTATAAAACAAAGCATGTTTCCACCCCAAAGTTATAAATCATTGAAATCGTAAAAATGTGGGGCTATGAACTCACCTTGAGTACTGATAATCCAAATATCACAGATAGCGCGTCACGTAAATGATCGAATGCAACCTAAATTAACATAGGTCGTATAAGCACTAATCGCTTTGATTAACTAACATCATATACAAGTCTATGTTAGTTACATCATACTATCGTTCAGGCTATCATAATTTAAGAGGTCATGTAGTGACGTATGAGGAGCTAGGACACTTTAAATCGTAAATCCAACAACTCGTCGATACGCCACCCCGAAGAGGCCTCATTATGAAACTCCCTAGTAATATAGTACTTTGATAACCACATATAATTCTATATAGCTTCATCACCGTCTATTTGTAATTTAGAAATCGTTGTTATAGAGTGAAAACGTTTATAATTATCGTTTTAGTAAAACTAGCATAACTTTCCCGTTTTAAACCCGTTTCTCGCGTTTCTTACGTCCATGTCTTCGTATTGAGATGATGTATAAAAATATTACATTTTTATATTTTATAACCTTCTGATGAACAGTACTTTTACTGTTCATGACGTTTTATAAATTTAATTGTCGTAATACCCGTAAATGCAATAACTTGTTCGTTTTAATCCCGATTTTAGCGATTCCTTCGACCAGTTTTGGTAATCAAAATTATCACATTTTTAATAAGTGGGGTCTGCTGATGAACAGTAATTTTTACTGTTCATAGTTTATAAAATTACTTTTATAAACTCGAATTATCGTAAACGTCGTATTTTATTCGTTTTAGCTCCGTTTTTAGTAATTCTTTCGAGCACGTTCTCGTAATTGAAAGTTCTATTTATTTATGAAGTTTACAAAAATTAATGTTTCTGTCATGAACAGTAACTTTTTATAAAAATAGTTTTATAAAAATATTTTTATACATTTTAAGTATATAAACTTGCGTAATTCATAACTTCTTCGTTTTTAATCAAAAAATTACGTTTCTTATTGTTTTGGAATCCTAAAAATATGTATAATCTGTTAAAACTACCAAACTTTCTGTTTTGTATAATATTTATAAAAGTTATTTTATAAATCCGTTTAATTAACGTATAACTCGTAATTAGCGTATCTTTTTCGTTATTAATCCGTTTTTCGAGTTTCTTACCTTTTTGGAATCGTCACGAGATGTAATATCTTTTTAAAATGTCAAACCCACTGTTTGGATTTCGAATCCAAACAGCCCCCTTATGATACATATATATACTTATTTGTTTAACTTGTTTTATATACTTTTCAACTAAGTAAATTTCCACAAGTTCTTAATAACTCATAATATACTATGTTATACATATAGTAATGTCCTTAGGTCCATGATTTGTCTATTTGTCCAAGATAACAAGTTCATAACTTTACATAAAATCATAAATTTCCTTGTTCGTAACTTTTATGTTACGAAGTTAATACCTAACATTTTTAAATTAAACCTACATGTTCAACATACTTTTTTTCCATTATATCATGATATTACCTATCACATAACATAAGAAAAAGTGTACAAAATGATTCATCCACAAGTAAAAAAATTCCTTTTACTTGTTAAAAGTCTAAACGGTGATTTAGGCTTTAATAAACATAGATACTCACCAGATGGATAAAAGTAAAGACATTTAAGGGTTTTTAGAGAAACGTATATTGCTGTTATGATGATGAGAAAATATATTCCTAAACTTTGTTTTAGACTTTAAATCCAAGCTTGAACACTTGAAAACCCTAGTTTTCTTAGAAAACCCCTAATCTTGCAAAACTTACTTCAATACTTGTAAATGGTTAACCAAGGCATGCAAATACATTAATATATCTTAGGAATGATGTGTAATGGCTTGCATAGGTTATAGAAAATTTTATATGGGATTTAGTAAAGGGAGTGATTGTTACCATGGCTAAAGAGGAGCAAAAAGAAGGTATTGTTTGATTTTTGGTTAAAGAAAGACTTGTATGTTTTTATCTCAAGTAGTTGCAAGTATATATGATATAAGTAGCTAGTAAATAACAAAGACCAAGACCTTATGGTCAAGGGGGGGGGGGGGGGAACATGGTGAGGGAATAGGATGACTAGTGATGTAAATCACTAGTCATAATAGAAGCCATGCTATCTCATTTATTTGCATATGGTCTTAGGTAAGGCTCATGAGTCCTTTTGTTCCCTATATTGCATATGATCCCATGAAATCAAGGAAGACTTTGCTAGCTAAATATCTAGGTAAAAGAAAAGAATGAAAGTATAACTTGAAAATAAAAGTGTAGATTTTATTTATTAAAGTATATACTTGAAAGTTGTAAGTCTTGTTTATCCCTTTTTAAATGGGGCGTCCCATTTGATAAGTGTGGTAAGGTTTCTATAAATTTTGATCATTGGTAACAAAAATAGGTATTTGTTGAAGCGTAGATTTATTTTGGTGGTTCCGGGAATGCCTAAACTTAATTTATCACGAAACGTAAACACTTTACGTATCCGATAAAAATAAACTGAACAAAGTTAATAATTATTCTCAAAATAATTATTCAACTCTTGCTTGACGTAAACCATTAATAAATGACATCGTACAAGGACCTAAAACACGGGGTGTTATAATACGTATGATTTTTATTAAAATAAGACTTCGCGTACTCTATATGAATACGTAAGATGCATAGATATTAGTGTTGGATGTGTGGGATACCGTTCGTATCCTATGGGTTGTACCGTTCATACCCCCTCACATTGTTAGTCCCCTATTGGGTAGTTGTTCGACCCAATTATACGTATTGTTCGTGCGCTCCGTTGTTCTAGAGTGTAAATATTATGGATATCGCTATTAGAGGTCGGCCAACCTCTCGTTCCATCTTGTTCTGGAATTTCATAGTATTTATATAGGGGCATTTATGCATGGCACTATATATATGCATAGGGTTTTGACATTATTATTAACCAAGTGACTTTGACTTTTAGACTTTCTATTTTACATATATTTTTATATCATGGAAGTGTATGTGAATGTAACGCCCCCAAATTGGGTTGCAGTGGAATATGGGTTGGAGGTGGTACTTCATAGACCAATAACACAAGATATATATAAGAACGACCATTAAAAGTCATTTAAAAACTGATACATTGGATTTAACAAATTGCTTGTTACAAAAGCCCGAAGCTTCACTTGTTCAAAATACAAAGATTTCTAGCCCATAACAGATATACAAAATGTAATGCGACAAAATCTTTAATGCATGACATCCAAATCAAAACCACCAATGTATCCCTTGCACCTCGTGCCTTATTGATCCCTTGAAAAACATTGCTTAAAATGTCAACATATTGTTGAGTGAATTCATAGGTTTATAAAATGTATAATGTAGGACCGTAAGATTTCCCCATGATAATGCAACAGATGTAAACATCATAAAATGTAATTACGTTTCCCGTGATGATGTTCTAACCCGCAACATCGTATGTTCGACATTATATACGTTCGTTGTCCGGAAAACCGGCACAGTAAGCATGACTCACCCGAACGGGGATGTCAATCCCAAATAGATCTATTTATAACATTCACGCTCACAACAGTAATTGACAGTTCATGATAATGGGCTCAAATAGGTTATCGATACTTAAGGAAATACGTAATCGTAATGTGAAATGTCCACTTGCGTCCAATTGTAAAACATGCATATGTTTCTCACCCTAAAACTTGTAAATCATTAAAATGTAAAACGTGGGGCTATGAACTCACCTTGAGTTAATGATAATCCAAATACAACAGAAAGTGCGTCACAGAAATGACGGAATGCAACCTAATCCAATATAGGTCGTATAAGTACTAGCCGTGTTAAACTAATCCCCATACACAATCCTTTATAGATACCTCACCATTCTAATTGCGTTTGTGACATCATTATTTTATAATGTTAAAAGTTTATGAATATTTCATTAGTAAAAAAAGATGTAACTTTATCGTTTTAAGATCGTTTCTTAGTTTCTTTACGTTCCACGCTTTCGTACTTAAGAACAATTATCAAATACATTACAATTTTCCTTTTTTTGACCTAACTTATGAACAGTACTTTTACTGTTTCATAACAGTTTATAAAAATATTTTTATTAGATTTATTTATCGTAAAACTCGTAAATGTCGTTATTTTACTGTTTTAGCTGTTTTAGGGATGTCTTTCAAGCACGTCTGTTATTAAAATTTCTATCATATTAATGATGTTTTCAAAATGTTCATGTCTGATATAAACAGTAACTTTTATAAAAATAGTTTTATAAAAGTATTTTTATACATTTAAGTATATAAACTCCCGTAATTCATAACTCCTTCGTTATTGATCCAAAAATTATGATTCGAGATGTTTTGGAATCCTAAAAATAAGTGCTATCTGTGAAAAAATATCAAATCTTATATATCAGTAGTGGTTTATAACTTGTTTTTATAAAATTTCTTTTATAAAACCGTTTATTAACGTATAACTTGTAAACTACGTATCTTCTTCGTTATTAATCCGTTTTTTGAGTTCTCTACATGCCCACGATCCTTGTGACATGTAGTATCTTTATAAAATGTCAAACCCGGTGTTTGGAATTCGAATTATAACAACCCTTTTATAATACTTATATATATTCATTTTTATAACTTGTTTTATATACTTTTCAACTCGATAAAATACTACAAGTCTTTCACAAGTCTTTATGCCATATGTCTTACATATTATTATGTCCATTAGTCCATATTTTGTCCAAGTGTCTAAGTTAACAAGTCCTGAACAATGCTCTTAAGTCATAAACTTTCTTAAGTAACTTTTACTTACTAGTTTATACAAACACTTTGAAGAATACTAGTAATCTTTGATATATACAAGAACTAGAGAGAGAAGTAGGTTGGAAAGTTTCTAGAGAGAGAAAGTAACATGTAATGGATGATAATACTATATGTGTGTGAAATGAGAAATGAAACAACCAACCACCCTCTCCAAGGCATTGAGAGGGTATATATGCTACAAAACAAGGCCGACCATGGGCCTTAACGGGCTTTCCATGGGCCTTGGGCCAGACTAGCTTACTAGACTAATCAGATTAACAAACTACGGGCTAAGGGACTATTACAATTGGAAGTGACGATACTTTACTTGTTTCCTAAATTCCCCCTAAGGAGGTCACTCCATCTTTACAAAATTTAAACTAGATACTATGCTATATCTCTCAGTCTTCAGTTCATAACTTAGACTTTCTCTTGTGAATATGTTTGGGAGTAATTTTAGACTTAGTCGAGCTTGTTAACTTTATCTTTACTTGTATAATGTGAGATGTAATCTTGAGCACTTTGAGATCATCAACCAAGCATAATCTCATTTCGCCATCTTTTGAACTTGTGACTTCTGGACCGACATGCTCATACATTTCTTGATTTGTTGACTTGAAAAGCTTTAATGTTGCATCTTTCTTGAAATACTTTAACTTTAACACTTTGTCACTTCGAGAAAGACGTTCGGTATCAGAGTGACAGAAACTTCTTTGAAATTCTTTGACTTTAATACTTTGTCACTTCAAGAAAGACGTACGGTATCAGAGTAGCAGAAGTCTTGAAACATGTACTTGAGCTTTCATGATGTCTTTATGTTTGTCGGTCGGGTATGAGCATGTGGCTATGAATCTGTGAGTCAGCTGGAACCAGGTACCTTCACCTCCATCTTTAAGTATCCTGCATTAAAACAGTTAGCAATAAAGCGGGGGGACGAATATGGCTTTGTCATTCGCCCGTGTTTGGTTGGAGTAACCTTCTAATCCGTGAGGATCGACCTGTGATCAGGTAGATTCAATTTAAGAAGAATCTCCTTGACAGGATTTCCAGCTAAAGTATAGAATCTTTCTAACACATTTGCATTAGATTCATCAAACTCAGCATGTTCTCATTACCGGAACGTCTCAAAGCAGACAGCACGGTAAGAGTGAACCAGTGAGTTACTGTCTCACCGATTGAAATAGAAAAATCGATTTGAAAATCAATCGACGTGTCACTTGCTAAAGTGATTTTGTGACACATCGAGAGTGTTAATCATTTCAAAAATTCATCATCAATCGTCAATTCATAACCTGGAACAAGTTTGATTCTTATAGAATCGCACCATTTTTTCTTTTCATTTGTCACAAGTTTGATTCGTATAGAATCGCACAAGTCACCTACCATGAGCTTGTTTGATGTTGGCTCAAGCAGGATTTCCATCTTCACTGTGAATTATATCACTCGGATGTTCTGGCAAAATCACAAGGATAATGCGTAGGACTCTTAATATATTTCTCGTTATTCACATTGTGTGAGATAGCAAGCATAATTTTGACAAGTGTCCTAATGAGATTTATGGATGATCTCTTTTGGCTCTAGACTCAATAGTGCACTTTGATTTTAGTGATCGGAGGCTGGAGCAGACTGCCACCTTTTCAATATCAACTAACTCGAAGTGAGAAAGTCGATAGAAATGCATGTAATCTCCGTGAGAAATGAAACAAGAGTCTGTTAAGAGACCTTGAGTGGCTAAGGAGGGTTGTGCATAGCGTCACTCACAGGGTTCCAATGACTGTTTTTAATGTAGACAACAACTTAGTGTTACCGCCAGTTTTATGTATTGACCCGGTTCTTCCACATGTGTAAAGGAGTGGCTTCTTTCTTTCACTCTTATCCTTATATTTCTTTCATTCTTCAACCCCTTCAATGCTTACCGAGAACTTCATAACTAACACCATGTTGGGTTTGTTACAGTGTTATCTCCATCTCAGTCAGCATTAATCCCGATTCTCACTTTTTCTTCTTGGTTGTGATTTTAAGCACAAGAGTGCTTGGGTTTTTTTGAAAGGCAAGCACAAGTGGAATAACCCTGAATCGACAAATGCAAGAAGGAATCGTTTTCGTGTTACCGATGAAGAACCAGAGCATTTGGAGATGATGCGTTTTAGCCACCCGGGTTACAACGAATTGCTAAAAGTCAACGTTCTGGTTCTAACTCGACCGCTAGCTCCGGTTCTAACCCGATGATGTATCAAGAATTCATGAAAGAACAATACGAGTTAGACCGCAAAGCAAAAATGCAAGTGATCGAGCAAGAGAGCGAAGAGCGAAGGCAGTTAATCCATGCTCAAAGGATTGCGGAGGAGATGAGAGTGCTACAAATCGACACACGCGGGATGGATCCGGCCGACGCCGTTATCATTAACGCCCAAAAGGCACGAATCCGAGCGGCATATCAACCACCATCAAACTAGTCGACGCCGTTTACTTTATGTAGCGTTTTTAATTTATGTCTTTTGTTTCTTGTTTTTTTTATTTCTATGTAATGTTTTTTTTAATTTAATGTAATGTTTTTAATTTAATGTATTGTTTTTAATTATATTGGGTATTTTTTTAAATTAAGTAAATTAAAAAAAAATTGGAGAACGGCACCAGAAATGTGGTGCCAACGGATGCCCCAGCAAATGTGGTGCCGTTCAGTTTCTGGTGCCGTTCTCCATTTTGCTGACGTGGCAGCACTTTTTGAGAACGGCACGAGCCGAACGGCTCCACCGTTCCTAGCACTCTAAAAAATGTTAAAACTTTGACATTTCAAAGTTTCAAACATACGATCTATTTCCATTTGTCTCGTTCTATCAAGACATTTTTGCTATCATCAAATTCAAATAACCGACTGTGTGACTAATATTTTGAGTGAATTGTATAAGTACATTTAAATTGACTTGACTTTACAATGTATTATAAATATACACATTCATGGACAAATACGCAGTCGTTTTGACTGTGGGCTACCTGCTACAGTAACGAGCTTTCATTTGGAGCCAGCCCGATTTTAGTTTTTTTTTAAATCATTTTATTTTTGTTTTTTTAGCTCTCATTTGGAAGCCAGCCCGATTTTTTTAGTTTTTTTTTTTTTAAATTATTTTGTTTTTGTTTTTTTTTAAATTTGTATGCACAAAGTAGGAGGGAAAAAAATATTATAAAAGTTTCGATTTATTCAGATAAAAAAATACCCGCAGAAACATCTTCGATACCTAATAAATTTAAAATAATCGATAAGGTCACAAACTACAACCCATTATATTAAAAAAAAAACCCATATAGCAAAAAAAAAACAACACTTTAAAATGAGGCCTAGCACATAAGCCATATATAAAAAAATTATTACTAAAAATTACACATTTTGTCGACAAACAAAGCCAAAATCGCATAAAAGTGGCACAAATCTGGCCCAAAGTAAAAAAAAATACAAAACGGTCCCTCAACTTTTAACTATTTACGATTTTCTTACACAAAAAATCCCGTAAAAAAATTAACAAAAAAAAACACGTCAAGTTTTTATTGTTCACAACTTTTTTACATTCATCGGCCCAAATAAAAAGATATCGAACCGTCCCAAAAAAAGAAAATATTCGGGAAAAAATTAACCCGTCCCAACGCAAATTTTTTTTTCCCGAATCATACAAAAAAAGGAAATATCCGGGAAAAAATTAGCCAAAAAAAACCCAAAAATAGCCTAAAATCTGGCCCAAAGTAAAAAAAAATACAAAACGGGATAACCCTCACCTTAATAATCTATTATACGAGTTTCCTTTACACAAAAATTCCCGTAAGAAAAATTTAACAAAAACGTCCCAGAAAAGAAAATATTAGCCCGTCCCAACGCAAATTTTTTTTCCCCGAATCATACAAAAAAAGAAAATATTAAAAATTAGCCCCGCATAACGCATCGCCAAAAAAAAACCCCGAAACGTAAAAAAAATTATTCGGAAAAAAATTAGCCCCGCCGCAACGCGCGGGTTCATTTGCTTGTTTCGATCAAAATTTGTTCTTTAGTGTTTTTTATTTTTAAAGAAAAAATAAAAAAGTAGAAATTTAAATATTGGTTTTTTTTGAAAAGCAATATATTTCAAATCAAAAGAGCAATGTGTACAAACAAAGGCATTCACTATCTTAAACAAGAGGCTTAAGAATAAAGGACCCACGTCTGAGTTTTTCATTAAGCGTGGTCTTAGGCAAGGAGATCCTCTATATCTCATTTTCTTCATCATGTTATGGAAGGTCTCCATAATGCTTTTGAGGAAGCAGTGGGAAATGGTTTGATTACTGGTGTTAATATTAAGAATTCTACTATCAATGTTTCCCATCTTTTCTATGCAGATGATGTGATCATTACTACGGATTGGAATGCTAAAGACATGGATAATATCATTCGTGTTCTCCATGTTTTCTATCTAGCCTCGTGGTCTCAAGAGATTAATACTCACAAGTCTAATATTTAAGGTTTTGGGTTAATAAAGATGAAGTTTTAAGTATGGCCAGCAATGCATGAGTTGTATTGCAGGTGATAAATCCCTTTCAATTACATTGACTCCCATTGGTTCCAATATTAAGTCTTATGCTAGCTGGAAGACCTTATTGATCTGTTTCATATGAGCTTTCCTCTTTGAAAGCAAATCTTTTGTCGATTGGGGGTCCCGTCCCTGACTCTTATCAAGTCCGTGCTTGGTAGTCTTGGTATCTACTATCTATCGATTTTAGAGCACCCGAATCGGTCCTTCAAGACCTGGAAAGAATTCGGGCTAAATTTTTTAAGGGTGTAATAAAATAAAAAACAAAAATGGCATGGGTCAAATGCCAATTAATTCTTAATTCTTTCGATAAAGAGGGTTAAACATTACTAGTCTTAAAGCTTTCCTAACCTTGCTCTTCTTCAAAAATGGCGTTGAAGGTTGCTTTCATCCCAAACGCCTTGGGTTCATGTCATCAAGCTTATCATGGTCAAGAAGGAGTTTCGATACAAATGGTTGAGCTTCAAGGGCATTTTGGGCTATCATAGTTGGAACCTCCAATTTTCTTTCCTCTCACTCGAAAGGTAATTATCTTATCTAACACTTTCGTTTTAAAGCAGGATGTGGCACTCGTATGCGATTTGGAAAGATATTTTTGGGTAGGCAGACTCCTCTTTTTACAAGATTCCAATCGGCTCTATCATCTTGATCAGACAAAGATTGTCTGTAAATCAATGACCTGTAATTAATAATGGGGTAATAGTTCTTGGAATAGGGTCTCAAGGACCAATCTTGGTGTTAGAAATCTTGCCATATTAATGTGACATGTTATAATGAGAGCGGTCAAACTAAATATTATGTCTATGAAAGATACTTGTACTTGGAGCCTTGGTCGCCTAATGGTACTTTTATTAACCGTTAAGGATGCTCCGTTATAGGAATGAACCAAAATATCCTTCCCACTATTGCTCATAGCTACTAACATTGGGATAAATCTATCCCTACGTAAGGTCAATGTGTTTAAGTGGAGCTTTCCTTGACCGACTCCTCCTATGATAAATCTCTCTTCGCGTGGTATGGATTATTTCGCCATCTCTTGACCTTCTTGAATGCCAATGTTTGAATCTGCTAATCAGTTTTCCTTCCGAAAGCGACATTGCTACCAATAATTAGAGCTCGTTTTTAGATTGTGTGAAAATTCCTCTTACAAGCCTTTCTTCTTGGGATTCTTTCAATGATGGATCATCTCGTTGGCATGCTTTTAAGAGAAAAAACCACAGGTTCTATGTTATTACATACTTCGTGTTCTTGGTGGCTTTGAGATACCGAAATAGCTTCACGTTTAACCTCTCAACTGTTGAGGAAAAGGATCTAATTCGATAATGTTCATTTCTCTTCATTTTTGTGGCTGCACAATAGGGACCATAAGAAGTTATCTTGGAATGACTGACTTATGTATCCATCCCCCCCTTTCGATCATGCGGTAATGGCAAATTTTAGAGCAGCTTTTGGTTTTTTCCTGAAAGGCTTCGGCGTTCAAATTCGCTGAGTTGGCGTACCGTTGTTCCCAAGGTTTTTTTCGTTTGTACGATCTTCGTACGGTTTTTGAGGATGTTCTTCTTTTCATCCTTCTCTCGGACTTGTTTGGGGTTTCCATTCAAATAAATCCATCCGAAGTTAAAAAACCGTGGCTCGGCCTCCGGGATGGGGGGTTTTTCTTTTGCCGAAGTAAAAACCGATGTAGAATACTAATAATCTAATGAATCAACCAAGAACAAGAAGTGAGATGTGGGTTGGATTGTTAGAGACACCATTGATGTAATGGATGAAATGTGTATTATGGAAAAATGGAAATGGATAACAAAGTGAACACAACTAACAAATGAAAACAACCAACCCCTCTTCCAAACTAGGAGAGGGATAATAAATACTACCATGCCCTGGCCCATGGGGCTGGAGTTGGGCCACCCATGGGCCTTGGGCCGGACTAGATTACTAATCTAATCCTTATACTAACTACGAGCTAAGACTTGTTACAACTTTGGAAGTGACCGACACTTTTCGTGTTTCCAACAATCTCCCCCTAAGGGAGGTCACTCCAATTTATAAACTTTAATCCTAGCATACTATGCTTTATCCTTAGTCTGTAGCTCGTACTCTTGTCTTTCTCTCGTGAATATGTTGTAGTGATCATTGACTTCTTGGTTTGAACTTGTTCCTTGAACTTGTATTTGACATAGTGATCTTGAACCTCTTGAGATCATCAACCAAGCACAATCTCTATGCCATCTTATAAATCTTGCCATCTTGTGGACTTGCGACATCTGGACCGACATGCTCAAACCATTCTTGAAAAGCTTTAATGTTGCATCTTTCTTGAAATTCTTTAACTTTAACACTTTGACACTTCTAGAAAGATGTGCGGTATCAGAGTAGCGGAAGTCTTGAAACATGTACTTGAGCTTTCATGATGACTTTATGTTTGTTGGTCGGGTATGAGCATGTGGTTATGGATCTTGTGAGCCAGCTGGAATCAGGAACCTCCACCACCATTTTACATCCAGCATAGAACATTTACATAAAACAGGGGGAACGAATATGCTTTGTCATTCGACCAGGTTTGGTTGGAGATGACCTTCGAATCGTGAGAATGACGCTGTGTCAGATAAGATTCGAATTGAGAAGAAACTACTTGACAGATTCCAACTGAAGTTATTGAATCTTTCTAACAAACATAAGTATTAGATCATCGGACTCCACATGTTCTCAATTAACGGAAACGTCTCAAAGCAGACAGCACGATAAGAGTGAACCAGTGAGTTACTATCTCACCGATTGATATAGAAAATTGATTTGAAAATCAATCGGTGTATCACTTACAAAATTGTTTTTGTGACACACCGAGAGTGTTTATCATTTCAAAAATTCATTAACAACCGTTGATCCATTTCCTGGAACAAGTTTGATTCTTATAGAATCGCACCATCGTTTCTTTCCAGTTGTCACAAGTTTGATTCATAAAGAATCGCACAAATTTTTACCTAACCCATGAGCTTGATTTTGATATTGACATCAAGAGGATTCATCTTCCAATTGTGAATGAATTCACTCTGATGTTCTGGCAAAATCACAAGGATAATGCGAAGGACTCTTAAAATATATCTTGTAATTCACATTGTGTGACTTAGCAAGTATAATTTGACAAGTGTCCTAATGAGATTTATGGATGATCTCTTTTGGCTCTAGACTCAATAGTGCACTTTGATTTTAGTGATCGGAGGCTGGAGCTGAGTGCCACCTTTTCAATATCAACTAACTCGGAGTGAGAAAGTCAATAGAAATGAGTGTATCTTCGTGAGTTTTGAAACAAAGTCTTTAGCTTGAAAGCTCTGGTAGGGTTTGTGCTAATAGCGTCACTGGTTCCCCATGACTGTCTTCAATGTCAGACAACACTGAGTGTTTCTGACAGCATATGTATTGACCCGGTTTCTGCCTAAATTGTATGGAGGGCTTCTTTATTTTCACCCTTTATCCTTACTTTTCTTTTTCATTCTTCAACCCCTTCAATGCATACCGAGACTTCATGACTAACACCTTGTTGGGTTTGTTCCAGTGTTAGCTCCATCTTAGTCAGCATTATTCCCTTTTCTCACTTTTTCTCCTTTTTAATCATACCTAAGGACATCTACACTAACTAGTGGATATCCCTGGGTAGATCCCTCCGGTTCTGGCTGGATCATGGGATCTGAAAACCTAAGCCTAACCGCCTTATAACTTCATAAATTTAAGAACATGGTCAGTCTTTTGGATATTTCATCACAATCCTTCCAAAAACATTGAAAATTTCAATCAAAGTGTTTGATATAAATATCAAAACTTTTACACTTTGAGAGTTTTCATCATCACTAAAAGCTCCCCCTTAACATGTGCATCGTTATCGTAGTACATGCTAGGTATGGAGTGCATTGAGTCTATTTTATTTGATCACTCCTGTCAATATTTATTAAGTCCGGGTTAATCAACTAATATTCCTCCCCATATCCAAAATGTTAATCCCTTGATATTTTGGATATCAATTGATTAACCGTTCGGGGACAAACATATAGACATAATAACAGATTGGAACATGTATAAGCTCCCCCTCAATGTTTGAGGGTTTATAAGATGATGCCGAGTACAATTATTTGAAAGTTTTGAATTTACTGAGAAATTCTTGAAAAATTTGTACTCGAGCACATCTTATAATTCACCAATAAGACTACACTAATAATGTACATATTCACAAGATAAGTGTGTTTACGAGGATAGACCTTTGTAAGATGAGAACATCATATGATAAATCATATGGTCCTTTGTAGAAGCCGTAGATCACCCCCGTAAGGTCGTCCACCGACAAATTTCTCCAAACTCCTCATTATCCTCCTTGTCTTTAGCCTCTTGTCAATTGCCTGGATCATGGCTCTGGCATTCGCCTTGTCACGATGGTTCCAAAAGGTCTCTGGCAAATACTCCATTCTTATACCCTTGAGGCGATCATTTAGACAGACCACGAACGTAGTCATCTATAGTACCATCTCTGAACTTGTGTAGTTCGTCAATGCCATGCAATCTGTTCTTCATGTCTTTATTCCTCGTAGATGAATCCCCTTGATCGATATGGAGTATACGCTCTTGTCTTCGTCTTCCAGATTTGATCTGTACGTGCGGGGCTAGGTGAGGTTAAAGTTCTTCTTCTGATAACCTTTCAAAACAAAACCCCAGTTGGAAGATCTTCTTCATAAACAACGTCGCAGGAAATGACAACTCATCTGCGTGTAAACATTCTTAAGGAGACATTAAACCAATATACGTTCTTTCAACTATTAGATTATTCTCTTTGTTCCCTATGCATCAAGTAGAGGGAGGCTGCAGACAGGTAGGACTTGACAATGGGACAGTTGGAGGATGGATGTGATGCCTTGGTTAGTCTATTAGCGACTATCTCCGTTCTTACATTTGTTCTTTGAGCGAGGGTCGGGTGAGACGAGAGTCATACAGAAGATGCAGTGCCGCAGCGGCCGTCTCACAGGCTATTGAATCCACTCTGATCAGAGCTAGCCTTATGAGCATCATGATCCATATCAGAGCATCATGATTAGGACTCTACGATGTGATGACGCACGAGGTTTAGACACGCTATTCTATCAACTCAATCAAGAGAGCACGAGACGGAGTAGACACAGGAGGTAGCTCTGCTATATGTGCTGCTACATGGGGTCGGGATATTCTATATGGTTTCGTCTGCACATACTGGTGCGATGACAGGACAACGACACACAGGGACACAAGAGAGGTGGGGTGGGGGTAATTAGTTATTAGTGTGGTAGGTGATGGTGTGGGGCGTGGTGGTGACTATATATCTTCTATCTAAATTGAGGGGTATTAGGTTTGGAGGCGTATAGTGACGTCGAGGATAGTTAGATGCTTTGAGGGCTCTAGAGATAGAGGATGTTGTGTCTTGGGTAGAATTTCTTTAGAATGGAGCATGATTAGATCTATGGTTGTAACAATGTATAGGTTACAGTAGGTAAGATTTGAGATGTAAAGGTGTTACGTGATTGTAAGGTACATATTTATGCGTAGGGGAGAATGTGAGATGTAGATTAGATGAGTAGTCTACTGCGATATTGACTCCGTGTATAGATGTATGCGAAGAGAGTTGACAGAGTTTGCTAGATAATTGTCGTGACATGGGCTGGGTTGGAGATATTGGTAAGTGGAGTAGTAAGATGCTGTAGAGTTCAGCGGTTATTAAGGACAGAGGAGTCGATGGAGCTTGGGTGAGGGGGCGGGGGGAGAGTGCGAGGGGGGGGGGATGAGTGGTGAGCGAGCGGCAATATGGGGGTGGTGTGGGGGGGGTGGAGGCGTTGGATGGAGGGGGGGGGGGGGGGGGGTGTTGTTGGTGTGTGAATTTAAGGGGGTTAATGAGGGTATTGAGATGAATGGTTGACAGGGGGTGTGAATGGGGGGGGGAGTAGGTGGGGGGTATCAGTACTCAGTGATATGTTTGTCATTGGTGGTGTTGTATAGTTTAAGTTGGGAGTGTTTGTACTATTATGAGCGAGAGAGGGAACTTTATGATGAGCGATACATTGTGAGGGTGTAAGAGGAGGAGTATTTGTAATGTGTGAGTAGTCTGGTAGTGATGAGGGAGGAGATGAGGGGGATGTTAGGGGAGTGTGGTTATGGGAGTGAGGAGGCATAGGTGAGGGGGGGTTGTGGGTATTGGTATCTGGGGTGGGTGAGAGGGTCTATTTTGGGGGTGTGGTGAGGTTATGGACATGTGTTTGTGTGGACAGGGAGTGGGAGCTTTAGAATATGGGATTGTTAGAGGTAGATGGGTTTACAGTGTAGTGACGGATAGGGAATTAGGGATTTTGATCTGATGTGTAGTGAGGATGTACATGGCATGAGTGTTATATCATAGAGGACAGAGTCAGTTATGGGTGTGAGTGGAGTCAGACATTGGTTATGGGGTCATATTAGGGGGTTGATGGACATTAAATTCAAGAGGACATGAATGCAGGAGAAGGTTGTCTTGTAGGTTTTTGAAACCCATCAGAAAGATGTGGAACATCCTTCTCGGCTTGTGGCATCTTGGACACCTGTTTCGAACTCCTGGTCTGCAGGTCTTTCAGAGACATCAGTAGAGTGCATAGCATCCCCTACGGGAGCGGATTGGCTAGCAGATTTCGTGTGAGTCCTAGTTCCTGTACTGGTAGTCTGTCCTGCAGTCTTGGTTTTGTCGTTTCAGATTTCTTGGAGTAAACCTGTGGAAGCAGGTTCCTTTCCTGACCTTCTTCTCTTGGACCCCCGGTCTGTTCCAGCGGAGGGTTCTTCATCATCGTCTGCCCCATCTCTAGGCCTTTTAATTGTGACAGTATCGCCATATGTATCTAACAAGATTTGGTCGGCTTCATACGCCTCAACTAATGCCTTGTATAGCTGTTTCTGTATGTCTGACCTGTTGATAGAGTTGTTGGCCTCCATCTTGTCAATTAAGATTCTTTTCAGCTCTAATTCTGATAAATTCGCAGCTACAGCATGAGTATGTTGGCTCCCCTTTAAGAATCGCACCAGAACCACAGACTCGAGCGATCGGTTTTACTAACTTCTCGACGTTTGGAATAATTATTGGAGACTTCCTTTCAGAACATCTTTCTTGAGGAAAAAATTTTTTCTTCATTTCCGTCATCAATTGAGGTCAAGAAATTGTGAATTTGCAGAAAGGTAGACTCTTCCCAAAACGGGTCATACTTCAATTGAACTGCTACGTTCACTGCTTCCTGCATCTTATTTGCTAGATATTGATCAACAGTGCCAGGAATGGAGGAGAGCGCGTCAGCATATTGATTGGTTTGCCTGAATTCTGAGAAAGTGTCTTCTAACGCTTTCAGTCTAATGACAAAGCCAAACAACTATAGCAAAGTTAGGAAATTTTCGTAGCAAGGAGCTCGAGTGTTGCCGGTTGTCATAATTGGTAGTTGTTGTGGTTGAATGACGATAGGATGCGGTGTTGGAGGGCGAGTGAAGGATGGCTCCACGATGGCTGTTACATGAGTATCAATGAGAGAAGTGGCTTCAGTTCTGTTGTCAAAAAATATCATCAACACCAGTATCTTGATTTGGGGTTCAGCAAGATTTGATACGGAATCCAGAGATACAGACTGAACTCTGTTGTTGACCATCAGATAACCGTAGTAGGTCACATGATTGACTTCAACTCCTGTCATTAACTTTATCATCTCTTCCATCAAGAGATCGGTATTGGAATCTGTTGACTGCCTATTTCCATGATCCGATCCATCTGTAGCATCGTCACCATATGTAGCATCTTCATCCGACTTTGCTCCTTCAACATTCGCTCCTTCAACTTCATTGTCACTATCTTCGTCATCTGATGATGAAATACGAGAGGGTGTGTGAATTGTAGGATTGAAAGAATCATCTTCATCAGTTTCCTCTTCATGTATTATGTCATCATCATGAGTTGTGAGCTTTGGATGGACAAAATCATCACCATCATCTTCTGATTCAGTCTGTTCTTCATCATCATCATCTTGAACTTTCTCATCATCGTCATGGTCATCATCATCTTCATCATCCTGAGTAGTCTCATTAACGTCATTTTTATCTGCATCTTCATCATCTTGAGCTTGCTCATCATCTTGATCATCGTCACTTGATTTCCAAGAGATATCATCCTCTGAGTCATAATCAGGTGCATCGGGAACCCCTGGTGTAACACCAGTTCCTTCATCTGCACCAGAACCACTGGCATGAGAGCTGTGAGTTTCTTGACGGCTTCTTTTTGTGATTATTTTGAGTTGCTCAGCCTCTGTCAAATCCGCCTCAGAGATAGTCTCCAACTCTGTAGTCTTCTGCTTTCCTTTTCCAGACTTCTTTTCTTTGGGGGCAGTGGGAGGCTTCTGTTTAGTGATTGTATCTGTATTAGCTTTCTTCTTGCTTCCTTTTGTCTTAGGAGGAATTGTTCCTGAAGCCATAGCATAATACTCTTTGTATGATTCAGAGTTGCGGATGTCCTCGTTGGTTAATGC
>BQNB010106780.1:0-23314 GCA_026074375.1 Tanacetum coccineum | reverse complement strand
CATTTTTGCCATTTTTGATCCGTTTTGGGTTTATTTGGGCCTTTTTAAGCATAAATAGATATGTGTATTCTACACTTATCAAAACCAAACTAAAAATCTCTTCCATTCAAACATCAAATATCAAACCGAATCTCGAATTTCCAATTCACTCCTCGTTGGGGATAAACGACCTGGGAATTCATACTACTGGATATATAAATTAATTTTCTTTGTGAGTTTTGACTTGTCACCTTGGTCAAGGGTGATTTGTTAGAATTTGCTTTAGTATAATTATATATATATATATATATATATATATATATATATATATATATATACTATACCTCTACAAATCAACTCCATTGAAATCCAAGAGGGAATATAAAAATGAATATACATTCTTGAAACAATGTTCAAAGATGTCAAAAACAAAGTCTTGATTTTGAATTACAATTGCAACATGAAAAAGAAAGACGAAAATATGAATCTTCTTTGAAAAACCTCTTGGATCTCAAAGATGGAAAATCTTGAGAGTGATAACGTGTCTTTGGAATTTCAAGTACAATCTTTAATAAAAGAACGAGAAAATGTCAAAATAGAATATCAAAAAAAAATTAATTCAATAAAAGGACACGAACTCAAACTCAAGAGGAAACCAATGAGTTGATTGAGAATGTTAATCAAAAAACATATGCCTACACGGATGTTCGTGCTCAAAATCAAGATCTTTTGATAACAATATTTGAGTTAAAAGCTAAATTGAAAAATGTTAAAAAAAAGTAAGTTTGTGAATACTAAGTTTGACAAAGATAATGTTTCTCATAATTTTCTTTCTGACACACCGTTAAATAAAAAAGCTTTTTAAAAGAAAATTGTTGCTCATAAAACAGAAGAGAAACATGTCTTGTGAAAACAGTCACTTTATAGACTTCACCTAACAAACAACAAGCTGTTGAAACAAACAAAAATGTCATAGCACCGAGAATGCACAAAGTTGAAAAGACAAAACACAAATACCAACAAAGCTAAGAGTGTTTTATCTTCTATAGGACTGAGATCTATTTCTAGTGTTAGAAGACCATCACATAGAGATTCATCGTTCAAGAATAGTGTCTTATCCAACACTAAGAATTCATCACAGAAAGTAGAAGTTTCTGATAGGACAAATAAAAAGTCAGATGTTGCATCTAAGAATGTTGACTCAAACAAAAAGATTATAACTAATGATGATATTATAAACGCTCTTATAGCAAAGAATGTGTGTTTCTTGTGCTAAAAATATGCTTATTCTGTGTCATGATAATTGTCTTGCAAAATATAACTTGAATGTCCATTCGAAAGTTAGGAGAGCCTTATTCACTACTTCTAGAATAGTAAAATCTAAGTTTGAAGATCCTACTCCCGTAGTTTCAAAGACTAGTTTTTTTGTTAAGATCGTTCAATCGAAGTCTGTGGAAACTAGAAGGGCGGGTTGAATAGTTTACATGTTTATTTTACGTTTCAAAAGTTTACTTTCAAAAATCTATAGATCCGAGTTATATGTTCAATCAAATCACAATATGAACAAGCAATAACTATCTAAACTAAAACACGATAACAACAATAATAATATAAAGAGATAAGGAAAGAAACAACCAAACCAAGACACCAAGATTTTATAGTGGTTCGGCTACGAAGCACCTCTTCGCCCTACTCTACTCCTCGAGTATCCGACTCAAGATTTGACTATGTCAATAAGCTCCCTATAGGCGGAGAAAACCGTTTACACGTCGCTTACGTTTTTTTCTGACACTAAGATAAATGTCAAGTCCTAATCTTAGCTAGAACTAATCTACCACTTCACAAGATATACACACTCACCCGATCTACACTATCGGATCTACACAATATCCGAATCACACAAATACACAAGATAAATATAATAGAGTTTTGGTACTTAGAAGATAGGAGGATAGATCACTAATTATCACTTTGTTTCTTGACGAATACGAGTGTTCTTCGCTTGCACTTGAATGAGAGGGAAAAGATGAGAAGAAGAGATTAGATCACTTGAAACAAGATCTAAGTATGTTAGTGATCAAGAGTTTTAGTGAGAGAAAGAAGGTTTAGAGAGAGAAAGAAAAGACTAAAAAATTTCGTGCAAAGAGGAATATTTTTCTGCTGGGAATGGAGCAGTATTTATAGGCAGGGAATCCCAACGACTCTCTGAGGGTGGTCCCGGCGGTCCCATATATATAAGGGGGCCGCCAGGCCTATAAGGTGGTCGCTGCCTAGACTCCGCTCCCTTTTTTGTCTTTTTGTGGGGAATGTTGTATCTGGTGTAGAAGCTTTCGTTTTGGGGAGAAAATTTGAATTTCAAATTTTAAGTTTTTAATAAAACTTTTTATTTTAATTAGAAAATATTTTGTAAAAGTATTTTTGAGAAAATACTTTTGTAGAATTAAAAGTGAGGATTAAGAGAAAAATATTTTCTTGATCACTAATCATGCTTAATTATTTTGTTTGTCCATACCTTAAGTGATCACTAATCTTATAAATGAAATTTTACATTTAATAATTTGTAAACATTTATTTTTATTGTAAACGTTTTTACATTTTGTTATTATCAAAACGTTGAGAGGTTGAAAAATATAAATAACGTTTTTAGGTATTATTTGTATTAACAATCTCTCTGTTTTTGATGATGACAAAATATAAACTTATTTTAAATAAAATTAAATATGTCAAATTATTAAATGAGTTATGTTCCATTTCTCTCCCTTTTTTCGAATTCAAAAAGAATGATCGTTGAGTTGTTGAAGGAAGAAAGAAATCGACGATATCAAGACTCTCTCTTGATGTATGCTCCCCCTTGTTCGGGGCACCAAGGGATCGATCTTATGAAAATTGTTTTTGCTACAAAACAAAGTTAGAGGTACAAGTGCAAGACAAATATCTTTCAAGTTAACACATTGTATTTAAATCAAAAGAAGAGTTTCATTCCACCAACAAGAAACTTATATATTAGCACATTTAATTAATACATTCATGCAAGATAAAACTAGAACTAATACAAGATAAAGAGAAATAATACTACATAAGTCTTAAATGATTCATGACTCATAGAGAATGAATTTTTAAGCAAAAGGTTTAGGGTTTCATGTTTATGAAAGCATTTAGATATTTTTAAGGTGGAGGTGGAAAGTGTGAGGTTATTGCAGTAGTGAGAAGATATTCAAGATGAGCAAACATGATGTTCATCTCATCTCTTAGGCTGAAGAAAAGGTTTCGGTTGTAAGAACAACATATGCAAGTTGACCTATAATAATCATGATAGTTGTAGAAAAGAGGATGGCCCATGATAGGTGGTTGAGGTTATGGTGGTGATGGTGGTGATGTAGTGTCATGAGTGTAATCAAGAGGAGTGATTGGGGACAAAGAAAGTGTGATATCCAAAGAAGGGTGACTTTGAAGTGGTTGAGGATTTAGAGGTCTAGGGGGAACATCCAAAATGTTGTCAAGCAAAGGGTTCAAATGAGGAGGAGAATTTGGTTCATGTGAAGATGGTGGTAAAATTTGAAGTTTTTAGTGAAAAGAAGAAGATGTGTTCTCTTGACTTGATGATGTTTGATTAGTGGATGTGGTTTTTGATGGTGCATTTGGAGGAGTTGGAGATGAAGAAGTTGTTGTAGGAGAAAGTGTGGTGGTGATATCTTCATCACTAGATATGTTGATAAATAGTTGTCTAGGAGGGATTATGGTGAGTTTGATTTTCTTGGAAGGGTTAGATAAGGAAGCATTTATGGAATTCATGGTAAAATGAGATGAAGGAAAATGTGAGTGATGAAGGGATAGAGAAGAGCTCATGATTTAAGGTGGAAGAGATAGATTGAAGAAGTAAGGCATGGGGTTTAAATATTTAGATTCCAAAAAGTGTTTGTCAAAATGCAGAAATTATAGCTAGGCCTAGATGGGATAGTGGTCAACTACACATAAATCATGGGGTCACAATAGAAGAATCCGTGACCTCTGATGGTATAACAACCCGCAATTTTCATAAATGTAAATATCCATCTATTAAGTTAGATGATGTACAATCTATCAATTATATATGAACTCACCTTTTTCAGGGAAATTTTTTGCTTTATTACATTACATTACTTTGCCAATATCTCAATATGCAATATATCCTTCATAACTAAAGTTAACGGGCTCAGGAAACCTACATATGGAAATCCTATCTTGGAATCATATGTAGGCAAATTTTATCAAAAGATAATCATGCATATTATCATATATATAGCAAAAGTCTATCAAGGTGCATGCAAGCATTGGTTTAGGATGATAAAATCAAAAGATCATCCATAGCAAGCTAAGTTGCCCATACTAAGTACTAAGTTATAATATGTGCATAGTTTTTTAAACACACCTAATCATAATAAATTAGTAAATAATATGATATAATGTCATAAAGCAATTTCCCTTAGGTGGGAGGAATTGCGTGCACATGAGGGTCCTTTCGTATTCCCTTATCATCATCATCATCGTTGAGATGAGATGAGGATGGTTAATCGAAGGCGGAAGAAGAAGAAGTGGAATGACGACCTCTTCTCATGCCACGATCCCTTCTTAGTTTTTGCTCTAGTTGAGCAGCAAGAGGAGTCATGACACGATCATACAAGACATAGGAATCGTTATTCAACTCGAGATATTCATTCATGATGAATGTAAACAAACGGGTTAATAGCATACCATAGGGTAGAATTAACATAGCTTTCTTTAGTGACCCGCTCCATTCGTTTTGCCCATGTATTAGGAAAGATTGAATCTTTCGGAGTGTAGGCACAGTAATAAAGCATAAAAACAATGACACGCATAGGAACATTCCAGAATTACCCCCCAGATCATAATATATTTTTTCAGATATGATTTCATCTCTAAAGGTTTCAAAGTTGGTATGATTTCACGAGTGATAATTTGATAATCATGAACATCAATCTCCTCCTCGTGACGGATGCGACGGACTTGACCTTCTAGATCAATTCAAATAGACAAAATGATGTCCTCGATGGAAGGGAGGTTGGTTTGATATGGACCGTCCGAAGGGATACCATATGCCAACTCATCAAGTCTTCACCTATCGGTAAAGACACACGCTCCTTCACAGGGAACGTCAAGAATTTGAGTAAAGTTTTCAAGAGAGTAGGAGAAGAGTTGATTTTGAATCACAAATTCGACAAACATTTAACCTTTGTCATAATAACTCAAACGATATTGACTGTAAAACTCAAGAATAAAACAAGGACACACTTGTTCATTAATTTCAAGAAGACACTCAAATTTGACAAAATGAAACAAGAACGCCGAACATAGTTATAGATCGGTAAAGTTATCACAAAAACCACTTGACCCTCGTGAATGTAACGTTCTTCAAGGTTTCTTAGTTTTTCTTTCATTGGAGAACGGAATTCATGTGAAATTTTAGGGATATAGTGTCTTGTATTTTTGTAATCTTCAGAAGATTTATGAGGCATGATTTCTTAGAAGAAAATGAAATCACATTTTTTTACTTTTCACATGTTAATATCCGTCTATGAGCAATGTTTTTAGTGTGTGACTAATGTAAACATAATGTTGGGAGTAACGATTAACTCGACCTAAATATAAAATCCTAAGAGTTAACCCAAAAACGCTCCTTAATTTGATTTTGCTATCCTAACAGTCGAAAATACATAATATAATTATGTATCTCAAAATTTGTTATGTGATCATTATGCGTGTTTTTTAATATGTTTTTGGGTTTGGTGATTACCAATGCATACAATAATTTTATTATGTTCCTTTAGTGAGTGATTTGAAAATAAAATTGGGGTTTTGGTTCGAAATCAATTTTTCAACAAATTCACTAATGTATGCAAATCCTATATCTACGGGAAGCATATTAGTTATACATTGTATCCTAGTACTCTTAATTGTACAAAATTGAAAGAAAAATCGAAAATCCCCAATTTCAATTTTTGGTGTTCATCATGAAACACTTAGACTCAATTGAAGAAATAGGATGAAATTATACTACAAAATGATGATCTTTGTGATATTAGGATTGATTATTAGTGTTGATTTGATCTTCAATTGATGTTTAGATGGTTGATTTTGAGTTTTGGTGGGTTTTGAGTCGTGTTCGTCAATGGCAGCAGGTAAGGGGGTGTTTGTTTTTCTGTTTTGAATTTTTTTTGTTTAAGTGTCCCATTTTGTGACTTGCTGGTGGCGGTCCCATATTTACCGGTGGTCCTAAATATATTGGGGGGCCGCCTATATGGGGGCCGCCCTTAGTCAAGGGTTTTTGAACTTGGTTTTTGACAAAAATTTTACGAAGAGGAGTGACATTTTAATTTGCATTTCGCGAATTAAATATGCTTAAAGTACTTCAGATGAAGTATTTAAGTTGTCACGACACGGAATGGAACACGGACTAGAATTGAGACAGAAGAAAGAGAAGCGGACTAAGATGATTTATGGAATGTGTTCCATCATTCCTAAACCAAGACGTAGATAGTTAAACGATTCACGTTTAAGGGGTTTTGTAAGAATGTAAGCGATGTTGTCGATGGACGGCAATTTTTCGATTGAGATATTTCCTTTCTGGACATTATTAGGAAGAAAGTGGTGACGTATTTCGATGTGTTTGGTATGAGAATGTTGCACCGGGTTTTTGCTAAGGTCAATCGCGCCTTTGTTGTCGCACATGATGGGAACGTCGTCGAGTCGTACGTCGTAGTCGATGAGAGCTTGTTTCATCCATAGTGCTTGTTGACATGCCTTTCCGGCGCTTACGTATTCGGCTTCGGTAGTGGATATAGCAAGAGTGGTTTGTTTCTTCGAGAACCAAGATGTCAAACAACATCCCACGAATGTACAAATACCGCTAGTGCTCTTTCGGTCCACATAATCTCCCGCATGATCAGTTTTCTGGCATATACTTAAGGTTTATATGCGTGGTCCCTTAGGATCCATAATCCTACCCCCCACCACCCAGTGCGTAGTGCCTTAAATGTATCGGAAGATACACTTAAATGCTTCAAGATGAGAGGTTTTGGGAGCCTCTTGGAAGCGGGCACAGAGGCAGACACTAAACATGATATTGGGCCTACTTGTCGTTAGGTATAATAAACTACCTATCATGCCTCGATACTTGGTACTATCTACCGACTCACACTCTTCATCTTTTGTGAGTTTAGTATCGGAGGACATGGGGGTTTTCATTGGTTTAGAATCCTCTAGACCAAATTTCTTAAGCATTTCTTTAATATACTTAGATTGATTAAAGAAGATACCATCTTCCATTTGTTTTATTTGTAATCTAAGGAAGAAGTTAAGTTCACCCATCATGCTCATCTCGAACTCGTCATGCATGATTTTGGCAAATTCATCACACATGTCTTGACAAGTCAAACCGAATATAATGTCATCGACATATATTTGAACAATGATGAGATTTGAACTTTTCTTCTTAGTAAAAAGAGTGTTATCTACCATTCCTATTTTATATTCATGTTTAATAAGGAAAGCTTTTAATCTATCATACCAAGCTTTGGGTGCTTGTTTAAGACCATATAAAGCTTTCTTTAATTTATAAACATGATCTAGTTTTTTGAAATCAATGAATCCTAGAGGTTGTGCCATGTATACCTCCTCATTGATAAAACCATTAAGGAATGCACTTTTTACATCCATTTGGAAACGTTTAAAGTCTAAGGCACAAGGAATAAGTTAATAATTATTTAAATGGACTCAAGTCTAGCAACTGTGGCATAAGTTTTATCATAATTGATGCCCTCTTGTTGGTTGTTGCTTGAAGCAACTATACCTAGTCTTATTTCGAGAGAAACAATATCGTTCTCTCGAAACTTGTTTCTAAATACCCACTTAGTTCCTATGATTGGTATATATTCTAGGTTGAGGAACTAAACTTCAAACGTTCGGGTTAGCAAACGAATGAATTTAATTCTTCTTGCATGGCGACTATCTAACTTTCATCTCCTAATGCTTCATTCACTTTCTTAGGTTCTATAGTTGATATAAAACAAAAGAAGTTACTTTGGTTTTGGGCTTGTGACCTAAGGGTTCTTTGGTTAAGGTTTCCTATGACATTTCTAATGGGTGGTTCCTAGATTCCTTAATGTTGACTATTTCATCAATCTCTAAAGTTTCATCCATAATGTCATTTTCTAGGTTTTTCTTTTCGGTGACTTTAATTGCTTCTTCTTCATCTAAGTCATCATCTACCAAGGTGATGTCTTAAAGGGTGGAGGAGTTTCATTGAACGCCACGTTAAGTGATTTTTTGACTTTCCTAGTGCGTTTGTTTAGGATGATGTAGGCTTTACTATTTTGAGAATAACCTAAGAAGACACCTTCGTATGACTTTAGGTCAAACTTGGTAAGGTAGTCTTTTGTGTTCAAAATAAATCACTTTCTTCCAAACACTCTAAAATAATCTAACGTAGGTTTTCTACCTCTTAAGAGTTCATAAGGTGTTTTTCCTTGAATGACTCTAATGAGAATTCGGTTGAGAATGTATGTTAAAGTATCTACGGCGTTACACCAAAACTTTTGTGGTAACGATTGCTCATTCAACATAGTCCTACTCATCTCTTGAAGTGTCCTATTTTTCCTTTTGACCACGCCATTTGATTGAGGAGTGCGTGGAGCCGAGAAGTTATGTGTAATACCATTAGTATTATAAAACTCTCCAAATTGAACTTCATTATCAAATTCTCTACCGTGGTCGGTTCTTATGGATACTATTGAACAACCTAATTAGTTTTGGATTTTCCTACTAAATATTTTGAATTGATCGAAAGCTTCGGTTTTATCCTTAAGAAATCTAGTCCAAGTATACCTAGAGTAGTCATCTACTATGACTAGGGTGTAACGGTTTCCTCCGTAACTCCGTACGGCGGATGGACCGAAGAGATCCATATGGAGAAGTTCTAAGCATCTAGTCGTTGAGACTACATTCTTAGCTTTGTGACTAGCATGAGCTTGTTTTCCCATTTTGCAAGCATCACAAAAATGTTGATCAAACTTAAGCTTAGGTAAGTTTCTAACTAATTCCTTAGAGACCAAGGATTGAATGAGACGCATATTTGCGTGTCCTAATCTCCTATGCCACAAGGAGGAATTTTCATAAATCATAGTTAGACAAATTTGATCCTTAGGCTTATTTCCTAATTTCATCACATATAAGCCTTTCTTCCTAATACCTCTACCTATGACTTTACCGTCCTTAGTGATTTCACTATCATGTTCAGAGAAAGTTACTCTACACTTATTGTCACATATTTGTCCTATACTTAGCAAATTAAATCCTAAGTTATCAACATGTTCTACATTATCTATTTTGAGAGAGTCATTAGAAATCGTACCTTTGCCAATGATGTTACCGCGAAGATTACTACCAAAAATGACGTTACCTCCATTGTATGCCTTGTAAGTGGAGAAGAGCTTTCGGTTGCCCGTCATATGTTTAGAGCATCCGCTATCCTTGATCCATTCGTCGGGCTCCAAGTCGACTCCAAGGCATATCTATTTATATAAGACAATAACTCAAACATTTGGTCCCCAATATCTCATGGGTCCAAAGTTGTTAGTGCCAAACATCCCTTGCATTTGATGCAATTGGTTGGGATGTGAGAATGGAAGACACATTTCCTATGGCATGTAACTTTGACGTGGAAAGTTGTTCCAAGTTACAGGAAAGCCATGAGGTTGGTTTTGTCGACCAACATGTCTTCTTGGTTGCGGTGTTTTAGAACGAGGATAATTATTATTAACTTTTCTAGGAGGTGGAGTTTTTTACCTAAAGTTTGGTTTCGAAAATCCAAATCCAGGTTTTGACAATGGCTTATAGAATTGTTTAACTTCATTATCACTAGCAACGTGAACTTTGGCTTTGTTTACAATTATGTGTTTTGGTCTAGGACCTAAAATAGATTTTTGAAAAGACACACTTTTCTCAGATACAAAAGTTGTTGGTGGCGTTCCCATATTTATTTTGGAGGTCGCCTGAACATTAAGGGGGGCGCCCATATTTATGGGACCTCCATCAGGAGACGCCTTTTTCTGAGCTTTTATAAATTTTATTTCTTTAGTTCCACTAGATGATGCTTCAAATGAATTAAACCCTAAACCTAATTTATCACTGAGGGGTTTTTGATTATTTAACATTTCATTCAAGCAATGTGTACTCTTTTCAAATTTGTTTAATCTAGTAGATTCTTCTTTGAGCTTTTCATTTTCAATTTTAAGTGTATGACACTTTGCACAATCAATATCAACTCCCTTGTTTTTCTCTAGTGCGGACAATTTATCTTTTAATTCTCTAAGTTCATTTTTTAGACTATTTCTAATAGCTTTTAGCCTTTTGTTCTTAGTAATTATCTTTAAACTCATTTTGCATAATTTATCATATTCGTTGTCTAGAGCTAAATCATCAATTGATGAGTTTTCATCACTAAAGTAGGAGGATTCGGAACATACCTCATTTGGTGCTTGAGCTACAAGACATGTCTCATCTTGGATCTTTTCATCATTCTCTTCACTGCTATCGCTCCAAGAACCTCCAACAAATGATATTTGGTTCTTGTCTCTCGGTGGCTTTGGACATTCTCCAATAAGATGATTTGGATCTCCGCATCTAAAGCACTTTCTTTCACTTTTGCTGTTTTTGTCGTCGCGGTTTCTTTGAAAGGTCTTTTTGTCGTTTTGAGGTTGTCTTACAAATCTACCTCTTCTCTTAAAGAACTTCTTGAAGTCTCTTACCACCATGGCGTACTCTTCGTCTTCACTACCAGAAGTCGAACACTCTTCATCACTAGATTCTTTCTTTGCCTTTAAAGCAAGAGATTTCCTTTCAACTTTTGCTTTGACTATTTCGGAATCTTTCTTGATGATCATCTCATAGACTTTGAGGTTTACATATCTATTTATATAAGACAATAACTCAAACATTTGGTCCCCAATATCTCATGGGTCCAAAGTTGTTAGTGCCAAACATCCCTTGCATTTGGTGCAATTGTTTGGGATGTGAGAATGGAAGACACATTTCCCATGGCATATAACTTTGATGTGGAAAGTTGTTTTAGGACGAGAATAATTATTATTGACTCTTCTAGGAGGTGAAGTTTTAGATCTAAAGTTTGGTTTTGAAAATCCAACTCCGGGTTTTGATAGTGGCTTATAGAACTTTTTAACTTCATTGTCACTAGCAACGGGAACTTTGACTTTGTTTACAATTATGTGTTTTAGTCTAGGACCCAAAATGGATTTTTGAGAAGGTGTAACTGGGGGCGGTCCCATATTTATTTTGGGGGCCGCCGGATCATTAAGGGGGGCGCCTATAATTATGAGACCTCCATCAGAACACGTCTTTTTCTAAGCTTTCACAAATTTTATTTCCTTAGTTCCACTAGATGATGCTTCAAATGAATTAAACCCTAAACCTAATTTATCACCGGAGGGTTTTTTATTACTTAACATTTCATTCAAGCAATGTGTACACTTTTCAAATTTGTTTAATCCAGTAGATTCTTCTTTGAGCTTTTCATTTTCAATTTTAAGTGTATGACACTTTGCACAATCGAGATCAACTCCCTTGTTTTTCTCGAGTGTGGATAATCTATCTTTTAATTCTCTAAGGATTATTTCTAATAGCTTTTAACCTTTTGTTCTTAGTGATTATCATTAAACTCATTTTGCACAATTTATCATATTCATTGTCTAAAGTTAAATCATCAATTGATGAGTTTTCATCACTAAAATAAGAAGATTCAGAACATACTTCATTTGGTGCTTGAGCTATAAGACATGTCTCGTCTTGGATCTTTTCATCATCTTCTTCACCGCTATCGCTCCAAGAACCTCCAACAAATGCTCTTTGGTTCTTGTCTCTCGGTGGCTTTAGACATTCTCCAATAAGATGATTTGGATCTCCGCATCCAAAGCACTTCCTTTCACTTTTGCCATTTTTGTCGTCTCAGCTTCTTTGAAATTTTTATCATTTTGAGGTTGTCTCACGAATCCACCTCTTCTCTTAAAGAACTTCTTAAAGTCTTACCGCCATGGCGTACACTTCGTCTTCACTACCGGAAGTCGAATACTCTTCATCACTAGATTCTTTCTTAGCCTTTAAAGAAAGAGATTTCCTTTCAACTTTTGCTTTGACTATTTCGGAATCTTTCTTGATGATCATCTCATGGACTATGAGGTTTCCAATGAGATCGTCAAGAGATAGTGATGTTAAGTCTTTTGACTCTTTAATCGTCGTGACCTTTGCTCTCCATTTAGGATGTAGAGCCCTAAGAAACTTCCTTACGTAGTTCTTACTAGAAAACAAAGATCTAAGTATGTCAGTGATCAAGAGTTTTAGTGAGAGAAAGAAGGTTTAGAGAGAGAAAGAAAAGACTGAAAAATTTCGTGCAAAGAGGAATTATTTTTCTGCTGGGAATGGAGCAGTATTTATAGGCAGGGAATCCCAACGGCTCTCTGGGGGCGGTCCCGGCGGTCCCTTATATATAAGGGGGCCGTCGCCTAGACTCCGCTCCCTTTTTATCTTTTTGTAGGGAAGGTTGTATCTGGTGTAGAAGCTTCCGTTTTGGGGGAAAATTTGAATTTCAAATTTTAAGTTTTTAATAAAACTTTTTATTTTAATTAGAAAATATTTTGTAAAAGTATTTTAAAAAAAAATACTTTTGTAGAATTAAAAGTGAGGATTAAGAGAAAAATATTTTCTTGATCACTAATCATGCTTAATTATTTTGTTTGTCCATACCTTAAGTGATCACTAATCTTAGAAATGAAATTTTACATTTAATAATTTGTAAACGTTTATTTTTATTATAAACGTTTTTACATTTGTTATTATCAAAACGTTGAGAGGTCGAAAAATATAAATAACATTTTTAGACATTATTTGTATTAACAGATTTCCTTCAATATACTTACCTTTTCGTGAGTTAGAATCACGTAAATTATGAGATTCTCGTATCGACAAAACTTTTGATGGACCTGAAGTTGGAGCAAAAGACGAAATTATTGCAAGTACATGAAACCTGGTTGATAGAAGCCTCACCTCCGCTAAGATTAGCCCTTTAAGTAACATCGTCCCATCTATCGTAGACACTAAGTACTTTGTTGAGTTATCCAACAGAAATGTCATAGGAATTGATACCATCATTTAAGATTGTACACTGAATTTTCTGAATCATCTATTCAAAATAGACTTAATGCCCATAGGACTTGGTAGTGTTGACGTTATCATCGGTATAGGTTGGTTGACAAAGTACCACGCCATGAGAAATTGTAAAGAAAAATCGTTCGTATCCCCTTAGGTGATGAAACCTTAACGATTCGAAACAATAGGAGTAATGGATATGCATCGATAGTTGCTGGTAAGCAGAGATTGTTTAATAGGATTAGTACATTAGAGCGGGATAACTTGAGACTCAGAGGCATGTTATGTGTTGAGAGAAAGAGATCTCCGGCGTAGTATGTCGTATACTCAAAAGGATTTGTAAGACCGAGTTCCTCACCCTGAGGAGCTCTGATGTAGTTCGTCAAAAATGAAGGATGGATCCTTCAGGATGTACATTGACAACCGAGAATTGAACAAGCTAACTGTGAAGAACCGTTACCCGTTACCTAGTATAGATGATCTTTTCGATCAACTATAAGGAATTATCGTTTATTCGAAAATCGACATAGGGACTAGTGACCACTAATTAGAGTTCGAGAAAAGGATATTCTAAGACCACATTTAGGACCCGTTATGAAAAATTTAAGTTTCGGGTCATGCCATTTGGTTTGATCAACACACCAGAGGCATTCATGGATCTTATGAATCGGGTGTACAAACCATACTTGGATAAGTTCGTGATAGTATTCATCCATGATACTCTATTTTGCTCAAGCAAAAATAAGGATTACGAGGAACACCTTAGGCTTATCTTTATTTTCTTGATCACTAATCATGCTTAATTATTTTGTTTGTCCATACCTTAAGTGATCACTAATCTTAGAAATAAAATTTACATTTAGTAATTTGTAAACGTTTATTTTTATTGTGAACGTTTTTACATTTTGTTATTATCAAAACGTTGAGAGGTCAAAAAATATAAATAACGTTTTTGGGCATTATGATAAGATCGTTTATAGCTCCAGATTGATTAGATCTTGTATATCTAGGATGAACAATAACAATGATTGATAACACGCAGCGGAATAATAAAGAAGACAATCAAAGTTATCACAAGGTTTTCTTTATTGAACGTTTCCCTATTACCCCAACTATAATTTAGGGCTACACCAACTAACTATGGTGTACTATTCGACTCTCATCAGTCGACTTGCTATCTAACTATCTAGACTCTCATTGGGAGAGCTCTAGTTTTCTATGGATGGATATCTAAACCACACGCCTATGATTCTCTTTATATAGAGAGATATCAAGGCTTACAACAGAAGATAAGAACAAACAATATATTTAAAACATATAAGAATATCTTCTAATATCTTCTGTATCTTTATCATTATAAGGAGATCTTCTGATATCTTCAAATTCTTCATCTTTATCTTCATATTCTCCACCAGCTTGAAGATTTATTTAATTATAATTTTAGTCCTTTTTTTCATTCTTTTATTCATTTTTTCTCATCAAATCAAGAATCCCAACAATCTTCCCCTATTTGATGATGACAAAACAAACAAAGTCGTGTACGAACTTCATCATAAAGCCAAAGCTTTCCCTGAAGTTGAGATGTAATCATCTCCCTGAATGAAACAAATCAAGATCTCCTTGAACATGTCACCACACATAAATAAGCTGCAAATCAATAAACCTGTAATCTTCTTCCCTTTTTGTAATCATCTAATATGGGTCTTCTATAGATAAGCAACTTGTAAACACTTCCCCTCAAGTGGTGCATGTAGATGGTTAAACATTTAATCAATAAGCTTCCCCTGAAACCCCATATGTTTACCATCTCTTAAATCTCAAACTTTGTAGGCTTTATGTAGTGATTATTGATGAAGAAAACTGAGTATAACGAATTTGATGAAGAAGTTGAATCTCCCAAACTTATGTCTTATGTCTTGCATTATCCACGTGATGTCGAACTTATAAATAAATATGTGAAATATAAGTAGACCGCAACCTCTTGACAAAAAAACCTCATCTTCTATGAGACACATACTAAGTGATAGCAAATGTGAGCATTGACCACCATAAGAAAAATCACACCCCTTTGTTAGATTTTGACAAGTCTTCGTCACACCATTGTAAGCACGAACAAGTTATCTTTAAAAGTCATAGCCTGCAAAACTATACTTTAAGATATGATAAGACACGCACCTATGAAACCCAACTACAACATCAAATAAGCAATATTCAATTGTCTTCGTAATCACATCTTCAAATAATCTCCAAAACGAGCTATATATCCAATAAGAATAAACTGAAATAATTCCAGTTCTGTCCGAGATCCAAAAACCTTCTATTGTCTGACATCAGGTAACACTACCAGTATTAACTGCTTTTAATAGCAGTACAAACTATTCATTCGAAAAACATATATCTTCTCATGTGTGAACAATAACTATCTTTTAAACACCACTATTTGAACATTTCATTAGTTGAGCCTAAGAGTATTAATCATAGAAAGCCCAATAGACACTGTTTGCTCATTGCCTCAAGCAATATTATTAAAATATACATTAGCAGTAGTTGCATGAAACAGTACTAACTACTATTGACAATCATGCATGTATACGAATATTTTAATCATTTAAACTATTATAATACCTTGAAGCCCATCATTGTTTGAACCCAATAGCAGAATAAACATCCTATGTTCTAATTGGACGAACAACATTAATTTCCCATACCATGCGTAATACCAGCAGCATTAACAAACATTGTTAATATTGCATTGATTTTCATGAACAGTAGTAACATCTTGAATAAGCATGAACCCAATAGTTGGATACTGTATAACACAGCATGCATAATTCCTTAAGCCCAATATAACACGCAACCTTGAATGTATTAGAATAAAGCAGCAGCACTCGAACAGTAGTATTAATTCCAAGCAGTACTAACTTATGGAAGCCAAAACAGTATTAACTTCCTACTGCCCATATCTGTATGCCCATATCTTCTTTCCATTTAAAAGATTATGTTGTCTCCATATTCTCTCAAAAAGATAAACTTCAAATCCAAAACAATGTCTGCTATAAACTTTCACGTGCGACATTTATGATCAATCACAACATCAAACACGCAGCATTTACATAAAGAAAACCCTAGCAGTACTACTTTACATGGAGCAGTACTAACGAATATTTGCCTAAGCAGTATTAAAGATTAAAAACAGTACTAACTCCTTCCTCGTATTGCTTTTAGTGACACCTTATCTTGTCACAAAACTGTCACAATTTATATTGCTCCTTCCTCCCATGGCATTTAGTGACATTTTAATTAACAAAAAAATGACATGAAAGTAAAGATACCTTGTCTTGGACGAACAACATTGATTAGATCGTTTATAGCTCTAATACTAATTGATAAGATCGTTTATAGCTCAAGATTGATAACACGCAGTGGAATAATAAAGAACACAATCAAAGTTATCACAAGGTTTTCTTTATTGAACGTTTCCTTATTACCCCAACTATAATTTGGGGCTACACCAACTAACTATGGTGTACTATTCGACTCTCATCAATCGACTTGCTATCTAACTATCTAGACTCTCATTGGGAGAGCTCTAGTTTTCTATGGATGGATATCTAAACCACACGCCTATGATTCTCTTTATATAGAGAGATATCAAGGCTTACAACAGAAGATAAGAACAAACAATATATTTAAAACATTTAAGAATATCTTCTAATATCTTCTGTATCTTTATCATTATAAGGAGATCTTCTGATATCTTCAAAATCTTTATCTTTATCTTCATATTCTCCACCAGCTTGAAGATTTCTTTAATTACAATTTTAGTCCTTTTGTTTCATTCTTATATTTATTTTGTCTCATCAAATCTAGAATCCCAACAATCTTCCCCTATTTGATGATGACAAAACAAACAAAGTCGCGTACGAACTTCCCCTTAACTAGAGAAGTTGAGATGTAATCATCTCTCTAAATGAAACAAAATCTTCAATGCTTCCCCTTGATTTAAGATCTCCTTGAACATGTCACCATACATAAATAAGTTGCAAATCAATAAACCAGTAATCTTCTTCCCCTTTTTGTAATCATTCAATAAGGGTCTTCTGTAGAGTTCACTTAGCAACTACATGAAGAACAAAATTCGAACTAGTCGAATGTGGCAAAAGTGGTACGAATTACAACCAAATGTTGGTTGGTTACCTATTAAAACGCCTCTGAATGTTAATAGTCGACCTACTGTTAAAACATCGATGTCTGTTAAAAAATAGGTAGTTAAATTGTCCACTTGTCTAGAAATGTTGTCTTCATGTATTGCAGATAGTTCAAATTGTTCGGTGGATTATTGATAGTGATTGTTCAACGCATATGACGGGTGATCAATCACTGCTGAAAAATTTCGTTGAGAAATTCATAGGAACCGTCCGCTTTAGGAATGATCAATTCACAACAATCACAGGCTATGGCGATTATGTAAAAGGAAACATCACTGTATGTCATGTATATTACATTGAAGGCCTAGGACATAATCTCGTTAGTGTCAGACAATTCTATGACGGTGATCTAGAAGTTTCTTTTCGCTTAAAAACATGCTACGTGCGAAATCTGGAAGAAGATGATCTGCTTACAGGAGATCGTGAATCCAATTTGTATACTATCTCCAATTCTAAAATGGCTGCTTCTTCACATGTTTGTCTTATGTCCAAAGCCACTTTGACAAAGTCATGGTTATGGAACCGCATACTCTCACATCTTAATTTCGGTACTATAAACGATCTTACTAAACATGGCCTGGTTGATGATCTTTTGAAATTCAAATAGGACAAATATCACCTTTGTTCTGCATGTGAGCGAGGAAAGAGCAAGAAAGCTTCTTATCCACCTAAAGTGGTTCCAAGTAATCATTCTAAGTTGGAATTACTACACATGGATTTATGCGGACCAATGCGGGTAGCATTAATCAACAAAAAGCGGTATATTCTTGTGATCGTTGATGATTATTCTCGATTAACATAGGTATATTTTCTTTGCACAAAAGATGAGACTCCAGAGATAATCAAGAAATTTATTGCTCGAGTTCAGTTGAACTACAATGCCAACGTTTGCAAAATTCGCACCGACAACGGTACTGAAATCAAGAATGGAACTCTTAAAGCTCATTATGATAAGTTAGGCAATATGCAACAATTTTCTATTGCTCGTACGCCTCAACAAAATGGTGTTGTTGAAGGACATAATCGTACTCTTGTCGAGGCTGCATGCATAATGTTTATCTTTTCACGATTACCAGAATTTCTTTGGGCCGAGGCAGTTTCCATCGCTTGCTTTACTCAAAATCGATTGATAATTCATAAAAGGTACAAAAAAACTCCATACGAGCTTCTTTATGGCAGAAAACCAAATGTGGAGTATTTTTATGTATTTGGTTCATTGTGTTATCCAACAAATGACCGAGATGATCTTGGAAAAAGAAACCGAAAGCAGATATTGGTATCTTTATTGGTTATTTAGAAACATCCAAAGGGTTTTGAATTTATAACCGACGCACCATAAAGATTAAGGAAACCATCCACATCAAGTTTGATGAGCATACAGCTGTGGCTTCTGAACATGACAGTTTAGAACCCGTTTCTCAATGATTCATCAATGATAATTCATCAGCAGAATCCATGAATATTCCAACTAAGGAAGAATTGGATAATTTGTTTGGGCCAATGTATGAAGAATACTTTGAGAAGAGGTCTTCTGACACGTCCATCAATTCCGCTGCACAACAAGTTCATAATCATGAAGACTCACCTTTGACATCTTCAATTGTTCTTGAAGAACACGGGGCTCCTCCCATTGTAACTACATCTGAAGAACAAACTTCTCCAATCTCTTTTAATGAGGCTGATGAATTCAATCAAGAAGACTCTTCAGATTTTGATGGTAATACGATCTTTGTTCCATATGATGCTACAAACTTTGAGGAGGCTGAGTCATCAACAAAAGCTCTAGACCTATCAAATATGCATGAGTTCCACCAAGTACAACCTTTAACACATATCTGGACTAAAGCTCGTCCTTTGGAACAAGTAACTGGTGACCCATCCAAACATGTGATGACTCGTTAAAGACTTTAGACTAATTCTGAGGTATGTATGTATGCATCAACCGTCAGCACCCTTGGATCAAAGAACATTAAAGAAGCCATGTGAGATGATTGATAGCCTTATACACAGTAAAATATATAATGATATTCCAAAAGAGCAATTAAGAACTTTCCTAAAGTCTCCTTTAAGAAAAGCTCACTCTAAAAGATATATATAATATATAATATGTATATTTGACCGGGAAGAATGATCATCCGGGTCGTTTCCCAACGACTTATGAAATTGAAACCTTGCTTTAGCTTGGATTATGATTTGAATGAGAGAAAAGATATTTTTTGAGTGTCTATAACTACTAAATAAAAGCAACAATTAAAAGCAATTAAACACTTAGACTAATTAATGGGAACAAATAAAACGCGACAAATAAGCAAATACACTAGAATTAACTCCTAAAAATGCAAACTAAATTTCTAAACCTAAATTAGGACAAAAGAAAATTTTAAGAAAAGGAAAAACATTTTTTTGATTAATTTTGAATTTATTATGAATTAAAAACTATTTTAATCTAATTAAATCCTAAAAAAACAAATTAAGTCCTAAAAATTTAGAAAAATGATTTTTAAACTTAGAAAAGTCTAAAATAACATAAAAACTCAGAAAACTATTTTTAACTATTTTTAAAATTAAAAACCTATTTTTAAACTTAAAATTAAAAGTTCAAAAATGAAAATTAATATCTAAAAGTGTTGAAAATGATTTTTTTGAATGTAAACCTGAAAGTATTTAATCTAATGCTAAAAACTATTTTTTGTATTTTTAAAATTATTTTTGTATTTTTTATTGATTTTTTAAATTTTAACTCTACGAAAATTCCTAGAAATTAATAAAATAAAGGGAAAAATGTGAAAATTTAAAGAAAAGTCCTAAATGCAACAAAGTTCAAAGGAAAAATAAGAAAACTTACCCAGCTTATCTAATAAGATGGATAATTAAGCTTATATGCTACGGCTTATGCAAAGAAAAAGAAAAGAAAATGTGCATAATAACAATATGAAAAGAGAAGTAGACGGATGAGCTAATGTAGCACACATGGTTAACACTTAGGCTTGTATACTAGAGGTCTTGGGTTTAAGGTTGGCAGACACCCCTTTTTGCCAATTTGTTTATTATTTATTTTTTTAAAACTAAAAGCTGAACTTATAAAGGACACAATTTTAAGCACTTTTAATGAAAAATGTATAAGCTAAAAATGATAAGATATTTAAGCTACAAACACTTAATCCTAGCTGAATTTGAAGATCAAAAAGCTAAACTCAGGCACCAACACAAAAAGCTCAAAATCAATTTAAGCTCAAAAGCTCAATAAGCCAATTCAGAAGCTAAGCTTTTGATAACTAACTAACCTAACTATAAGCTATAAATTTAAACAAGAAAATTAGATATTACAACTTAAAATTCAAATTTGAAAGGCTTAATACTATTATTACTGTTTTTGGTCTTTTTGGTTTTTTTTATGACTTTAAAAAGTTAAATGGACTAAGTATTAAGCTAAAAACTAAAAATCAAGGCCTAAACTATATGAAGCTATATTTAATCCATAAATGAACTGAATTTTAAAACCTAAAGCCTAAATTTTCTAGCTAAAATGAAACCTAAAAATGACAGCAGTGGTAACTTAGTGTTACCACTGCTGATGCAAATGGCAAAGGGGCAAGCACAAATGCAGGATACCTTAAGAGGTAATCCTGCACTTAGACACTCTATTTGAGTGTCTGCAAACACAAAGCAAACACTAACTAAACTTATTAAGTTTTGGATAAAAACTTTGGCAATGAAAATTTAAGAGACAAAGTACCCTGGTGCTGAGATACTTAATTTAAGCCAAAAATTCATTTCAAACTTAAACTGATGCTACAAACCAATTCAAAACTTATTTATTGTTAAAATCAAAGCTGACTACAAAGCATTTACCAAATGGTTTTGACTTTTAAAGGTCAAACAGGTTTAAACCAAACACCCCTTAACTACTATGATAGATTTGCAAAGAGCTTGAAAATGAATACTAGCTTAAAAACCTTTGATATCAGATAATATTTAGCTTATAACTAACTTATTAAACATAAATCAAAAGCCAATAACACTAGAATTAACAAACTAAGATCTATACTAATTTTTTGGATTTTTATGTTTTTTAAGACAGATTAAGCTAGCATAAGTTTTAAACTATAAAATCTAGAAACAGGAAAGCAAACTCACTTAAATAGCTAAAATAAGAACAAATAAGCACTAATTAGCAGGCAGATTAAGCAAATAAGCAGTTTACACTAATAAGCAATTATTTAAGCTAAAACTTAAATGACAAAAAAAAGTAAATAGAAGACTTACAGAATGCTTCAGCTCAACAGAAGCTTTTAGGCTCTTTAAGCTTATCTACAGCTCTAGCTTATCCTTATGGATAAGCTAGTAAAAGTCCTTGGGATTCCTTCCATGATTGAATCCCCTTCCAAAGCTTTTAGGTCCAAAATAGTTAAGGTTTTAAACTAGTTTATAAGACTTAAGTAGATTAAGGTCTGATTTAGCTCAATTACTAGCTTATAGACTAGTAAGAGCTTATATGAGCTTATTAGAACAATAGCTTAACATTTGAGAAGAAATAAGAGCTTATGAGTGAAATTTAAAAGAGCTTATGACAAAGTATTTAAGAGTAAAACTAGATTTCATTAAAATAAAACTTGATTACATGATTTAAAAGAAAATTACAACTGAATTTTAAAAGGAAATTATAATAAGCTAAATTTAAGCTAAAATCTACTAAGCTACTCTAAAACGGGAAAAGAAGATGATCATGTGTGTGTGAGTGAGGGCCTTTTATAGCCTGCTGCTGAACCTTCTAGCCCCTTGAGTGCTTCCCACGCCCCTTGCCAATCACATTCGCACATTCCATCAATCATTGGAGGATGAATTTGAGTCGTTGGATCAATTGCAAGTCACAAGGATTGCCAAGGTGGCAATCCTTTGATGTGACAGCTTGTGTTACTTGTGTGAGTACACTCAGTGTAAATTTCATCAATCCTTGTGCTTTCCTCTCTTCCACGTGGCATTTCCTAGACCAATAAGAGCCTTGAGATTACGATTTTATCCCTGCCATCTTGTACTAGAGCCATTGAATTGTCCTTTCCACCCTTTAATTAAGCTTTGCCCTTTGATTTTGACTGTGTGGTAAAGTTGGGGAAGACGGGTGAATAGTGAAACAAATTTTCGCGCCTTTTTCTTTTATAACTGAATGGGTAAAAACGGGTGTGAGTTTGGGGTAATTGCAAGACTAGTCCTTGTCTTTGGTTTATGAAAGTTTAGGTATAAAATGACTTTCATTTTTGGCAGGAATGGCCCCTGTGGTTTAATAAAAGGCAATGGGTTTTAGGGTTTTGGGCCGAGTAGGGTTTTGATAAGTTAGGGCCCATTAAGCCTTAGGAACCATTTGTGTAACTTTTGGAACTTGGGGGACTTAAATGGAAACATTAGGATTTTTGTCTTCTAGTGGTTGACTTCTGTTGACCATGGTTTGACCAATTTTGATTGAAGGTTGACTTTTCTTGGCTTTGGCTTTGAATCCTTGGCTTCTTTTGTGCTCTTCTGATTCCCGTGTCCGTGTTTGTTCGTTTTTGACGGTTTTCTTGTGATTTTTATCTTATCCGTACCTGCACACACAAAACACAAAAACAAATATATTTTTGCCATTTTTAGTCTGTTTTGGTTCATTTAGGGTCATTTTTGGTATAAACAGATATGTGTATTTTACACTTATCAGTGACCATTCGGTTTCCATATAATAATTCGTTAAACTTTAGCTATGTTTTTCATTGATTATGCTTATGAATAATCATGATTGAATGAATTGATATGTGTGCAAAAACAATGATAATGCTCGAATGTCTGTAATCGTTTCAACAACTCATGTTTCTTAAACAACAAAGTCACAAGAGTTTTCAAAAGGATTCAAATCAAAATGCAAATGTTTTAGTGATTAATACAGC